>VZSZ01003834.1:164487-187818 GCA_013398815.1 Ibidorhyncha struthersii
AGGCCCGGACCGCGCGGTTCGTCGCCCCTCCCGAGGGCAGGAGGGCGGCCGCAGGCTCGGCGGGGTCCGGCTCGGCGGGTCCCCGCGGCTGTAAACACGGGGTGTTACCCTGCAGAGCCGGGGGCAGAAAGGCAAAAACCCCTCCCAAGTTAAAGGAAGTACTGAAATAGCATAAACTGCTCCTCAAAACAGAAGGTTGTTTTAAAAGTCTCCCTTGGAGTTACCTGTTTAATAAATTAAACCACATTTCTGTCCTTTGACCGCAGGTTGTAAGGGAATGTTTCGCCTCTCCAAACGTGCGGCGTGCGTTCGGTCTAAAGTTCCAGTAGCGTTTTACACGATGGTTTACGCCTTCTCTTGGCAGAAAGACGAGACAGTTGGCAGATGCTTACTTTATTCAAATTGCAGTGGCCATTTCAAAGCCACTGTGCTTGACAGAGATGGTCTACGATTTGGGTGTTGTGCACAGACTGGAATCTATACCTCTATTTTACCTTTTAAATAAAAACAAAAGTTATTCTTTAATAAATTGGTTTATTTCCATTTAACGGCTTCTGTTACATCCCAAGGCTTCACTGCAGAACTCCAGCAGTAACTAAAAATATGTAATGTAGCACACAAAAATTCTTCCCCAGCCTAGTTAAACTGTACCCAGCCAATTGTTTACTCTCTGTGACTCAGAAAAGTAGGATATGCGGATAACAAGACAAATAAACATCCACTTCCAGCTTCCTTCTTGGGAATGTTAATTTGTTTTCCTTCTCGGTAGACAGAAGCACAAAATAACGTCCTTTCGTCCCAGAGTCAAGTTAAACTTCCGACAATATAAACAAAGATGCAACTTGAGGTAAGACCTCTTGAACATAGCAATTAAAATTGACAAATGCATAGTGAAGAACTGGAGAATAAAATGGACTTTCTCTCTGTCCCTCTGCCCAGCAGGGGCCTCGATTTGACTTGGAGGCTCTTGCTATTATTGTAACACATATTAATTATTACCAGCAATAGCAACATGAAATATATTCTGAGATATATATTCTTTCCCTCTAAATAATGAACAATTCAATTCCTGTAATTCAGATTTACAGTATGAACAATTCCATTATATTCTAGCAACAAATTCAGGAACTTGCTTCGCAGCAAATATTTGAAGAGGCAGATGTTTTATAAAAACATAAAAATCAATTGCAAATATTTTATTTAAGAAAAAAACGATTGAAGAATAAACAGCAGTTTTCTGTCTGCACACCTTGTGGTACTATCTTTCAGGAAATGCAAAAAGCATTCTGACTTATACAAATTGTGAAGTCAATACAAATTGGGCACTTAAGTGCAATGAATTTTGTATTATTCATTTGCTCTGTACAGTAAACTCACTGTGGTGTAAAGGCTATTGATTCCTTTGCATTAGAGCGCATTATAACGGTCAGCATTAATATGTTTCAAAAAGATTTTTAAAACTAAATGTTGTCTTATGTTCTAGAAAAGACCTCTAATGTATTCATATCCAAATCAAACCTACATGATATGTGTATATATTTGCTTAATTATCAAAATCTGAGCTGAGTTGGATGGCAAATGAAGCTGGTCCCTGGAACCTTTCCTGATCGTGTTTGTACGTCTGAGCACAGAGAAAGGCTCAGCCAATAACCACATCAGCGAAAGAGCAGTTTGCAGCACTGCACCATTTCGTGAGCATTTGTTGTTCTCCCCAACGTTCCCCTTGCAGAGGTAAATGATTACTTTGAACTCTGGAAAACAGGATGAGGCTCGGGGGCTGTTCTCCAAGACTAAGTAGACCCCTGCGGGATAGGTGTCCTCCCCTCGCGCGTTCCGTAGCCGTTCCAAGGTCCCCTGGGCTGGCAGAGGAGGAGCAACAGTAGTGTTCGGCAGAGGGGCAGTGACAATCAGCTGCAAATGATGACACCTGCGGCCAGCTCAGCTCTCTCTGGAAGGGCTCTCACTGGTTGAAAACATCTGCCTTAAAACTGGTCTAAAAGGGTCTGGAGGGAGGTTGTAGGCCACATATGCGTGCTCTCCACCAATGCTGTCCTGCCTGGAGATGGGAACGCTGCTCGTCCTTGAACGCTCCCTCCTCCACGTGCGGGCACAGTCTACCAGCTTTATCTCATCCTCACCTTCCTCACTGGCTTGAACTAAGCTGGCTCATTCTGCTGATGGCAGACAAGAGGCCGTGCCTCAGAATAATTATCCATTTTTCCCAGCGAGTCCATTGCTGTGCTGAGACAGCACCTATACAGCACGGCAGTGCAAGCAGAGCACGCCCTCCACTGACATAGCTTTCAAATTCCCGGCAGACGGCAGTTTTGGGATTGCTGGGGGCCGAACCACTCCTGCTGGGCCCTTCCTCCATGAATTTGTCGAATCTCCTTTTTCAACTGTTTATATATTTGACCTCTAAGCATTCCACAGCAATCAGGCAGGAATAATATCCACTTAAGGCAATACAGCCACAATCTTCGTCGGGATCTCTACATTCTGCCAAAATCTAAACAATAATAATTCATGTCGGGGGCAGGAAAGGGCTTCAGCTTACTGATATGCTTATGAGAAACACGTCTCCAAAAGCCAGAACGAAGTCAGGGGTGATAAGATTAGCTGAGAGAGAAGCAACTTGGGAACCCTTGACTTAGGTAGAAAAAGGCTATTTCTTCCCTTCAAAGTGTACTAAACAAAACAAACAGTGCTTCTTCCTGTTTCTCATAGAGTTTTTCCCAAAGCAAATCTGTTCCCTAAAAGCAAACACGACTTGCTATAGTATTCCTGGATTTTAGATGGGGGGAAGCTTCAGAGGTTGAATGGTGATGTTGGAAATTCTCATAGTGTTTCCCCCAAACTCTTTGGAAAATTCCAGCCAGTATTTGGTTAAGATTGTTCTTTCCCAATGCTCTCTGCTTCCTTTTAATTGTTTCCTCTTCTTCCTAGGTTCAATACAAAGCGGCCTGAGACGCGCTATCCTACAAGTGATCCGCTGTCCTAAAAAAACCCACAGCATCTCTGCTATTAATTTTGGTGCTAGACCCTGGCTCTGGGATCCATGAACACACACGTATTGCCCTCCAAGAGGCAGACATGTGACAGTTTATAACTGCTAGTTAGGTATTATTTGAAGCTAATCATTCCAAGTTCCTTAGCTCCAGATAACTTCCAAGTTGTGGTACTATTTCTTTTGCAGCTCTTGACAATCTCATGCTTCTTGGTTATTTTGGTGGATTTTTTAAAGACGTTTTAGCAAGAGCTTCTTAATGCACTTTCTTAAGCTTCTATGCAAACTAAAGTAAGAAATTACAGCCTAAGGCATCCACAAATTCTTGCCAGGCTTTAGTGTGAATGCCAATGGTTCTTCCTCACTAAAAATTTCCCATTGTGGCTGTCAGAAGCGGCACCAGTGGTAGGAGTCACACGTAAGAGGAAAGTCCCTGCTACGTCTCTGTTCCCTCTCAGTGTAGATATAGACCTACTAAAACCTGAAGAGCCAAACCACTAAAAGTACGAGTTGGAAATTTATCTATGTGCGAACATGAAATTTCCAGACACCGATGTTTCTAGTCAAGCCCAAAAATGCCACTTGAATCACTTCCGTGGAGGTATTCTGGCCCTTCTGCTTTTTGCCTGAGTAAGAGGACGGGAAACCAGATGAGAAAGCCGAGGCACACAGCGAAAATGACCTGGCCAGATCCGTAGTAAAATCCACGCTAATTCTCAACTCGCTCGCTTTGTCCTTTATTCCAGAGTAAAGGCGTTGATTGTATGTCGTTAGATAGCATCATTTAACAACACAGCTTCCAATAAAATTCCCTTTAAAGCTAGAAGCCCTTAAGCATTTTCTTTCCTTCTGATGTGTTTTACCTTTAAGATTCAGTTAATTTCTAGGTATCACCTACAATTTGCTCAGCAGATCTGGGCCTCTTTTTTATTACGCCCGAACTGGCTCTTGGAGGTGAAACTTCTCTTGGCTTCTTGCCAGAGAATATGGATTGTTCCCCCTCCCACATCTTCATCTTTTGCTTTTCTCTACTTTGTATCGTCACGTCAAATTATTTATTTATTAGCCTATCTTTTTTTTTTTTTTTTCTCCTACTCACTGAAGTCTCTGTTTCGTACTTGGATTTCTTCTCTTCATTCCTCCCATCCCACTTTCCCGTTTTCACCAGCATTTGCCGAACACTCCAGCGGTGGCTCAGATACGCTAAGGGGTACTTTTTCATTTCTATTTATCGGCTTTGGTCCAGAAACCTACCGCCACGAACGGCGACGTTCCTCTGTCAGACACACGTTGGGTTTCAGTTCCTGACAGACGGGGGGGTCGTTCCGCAGCAAACGCGCCAGATCTGGGATCAGCGTCAAAAAACTTTTCCTACTCTTCCGACGCGGAGCTAAACAAACAAACGGAAGTAAATGAGGGAGGGAAGGGTCTGCCCGGGTTGTGCTGAGAGGTGACAGAACACCGCCGAGCTGCACGGCCCTGCAGGACGGGCTGTCACCCCGCCGCCGCCCCGCGGCCCGGGGGGGCGCTGCTCCGGCGGCTCTGTCCGTTAGAGGGCGGGAGAGGCCGCCGAAACCCCCGCGGCTGCCGCTCACCGACACCCAAAGGGAGGGTGCCGGGGGGATGGGAACGCTCTGGTCTCGGTGGTGACAGGACAGGAGGGAGCGGGCACAGACTCGAGCACAGAGTCACAGAATCACAGAGGTGTTAATGTTGGAAGGGACCTTTAGATCATCGAGTCCAACCATTAACCTGACCTGCAACCTGCTGTAGGTGACCCTGCTCTGGCGGGGGGTTGGACTAGATGACCTCCAGAGGTCCCTTCCAACCCTGACTATTCTGTGATTCTGTGATTCTGTGACAGAACCACTTCTAAACCATACCCCCAAGTACCACGTCTGCCCTTTTTATAAACACCTCCAGGGATGGCGAATCCACCCCCTCCTGGGCAGCCTATTCCCATGCTGGAGAACCCTTTCAGTGAAGAAATGTCTCCTAATATCCAACCTAAACCTCCCCTGGCTTAACTTCAACCCATCTCCTCTCGTCCTATCACTTGTCCCTAGGGAGAAGAGGTCAGTCCCCATCTCTCTACAACCTCCCTTCAGGTACCTGTAGAGAGCCATAAGGTCTCCCCTCAGCCTCCTCTCCTCCAGGCTGAACAGCCCCAGTTCCCTCAGGCGTTCCTCATCAGACTTGTCCCCCAGACCCCTCACCAGTTTTGTTGCCCTTCTCTGGACACACTCCAGCACCTCAGTGTCTTAAGCATAGGGAGTTCCATCTCAACACGAGGAGGGACCTCTTTGCTGTGCGGGTGGCAGAGCAGCGGCACAGGCTGCCCAGAGAGGCGGGGGGAGTCTCCCCCTCTGGAGCCATTCCAGACCCGCCTGGACGCCGTCCTGTGCCGCTGCTGGAGGTGCCCCTGCTCTGGCAGGGGGGGGACTGGGGGAGCTCCAGGGAGCCCTTCCAGCCCCCACCAGTCTGGGATTCTGGGATTCCTTTTTGTTTGCTAAATGACTGCTGGCTTTGTGTTCTTTCCATGACACGTAGCTTACGGACTCACCTGACGTGTGAGGGACAGAGTTCGAAATGGGAAGAAACTTCTTCACAAAGATTGTGTTCTCTGCTTCCTCCCTGACTGCAATAGGATCTGTTAAATATGAGCGGAGCAAGCAAACAATCTGACTATGTTAATAGTAATCACAGAATGACGGATTGTACTTTAGAGAAATTAGAGATTCCATACAAAATATTCACATGAGTACTTTTACCCTGGAAAGTCTGATCAGCAAAGGATAATTAAAATTGTAGCACATTGTTTCACGCAATTTCTAAATGCAAATACTTCTGTTTCAGTAGAAATCTCATTTGGATGCAGAACACCAGGAGTTTGATGCCTGATGCTTGGTCTGATACAAAGAAATAGTCCATTATCAAGATGTCATAAGAGCTCAAATATTCTGAAGGAACTTAATGGAACACAATATTTTCTGAAACTGAGGCTTACGCCATGCACTGCAAACGGATAAAGACTTATTAAGTTGGTGTCTACTATTTTGCCTTAGAAGTATAAACAAGCTCGTTGTCAAATCCTCCTTGAAGTTTGTTTGATCACAGTCTCTCCCAGTGTATGTGTTTATGTTCTAAGAACTTCAGAGGAATGAGGTCATTTTGTGTATCTACTTTTTTCTTCCCCTCGCAAGCAACGCCTTTCCCAGATATCACAGTCATTTGCAGAGGTTAAGTTACTTGAATATTATAAAGCAGTATTTTAATTGTTCCGGATGACTAATCAGCTCAGCCTAGATTATCACATTGCCCCGAAGGATAATTCAAGGTTATCACTTCCTCTCCCTGAAATTCTGTTTCCTTACTCATTTATCACGCAGCAGGGGTCAAAATGAGGAGAGATTTCAGAGGAGAGGAAGACCAGACAGACCTTGTGACTTCAGGAGTGACTGATACTTTCTGGCTTCTTTTCTGCGTGATCTCAGACAAAGGGCAGGAGGTTTAGGCACAGACAGCTAGCCGGAGATCTGGAGTGCCACTGGGATGAGGCAAAAACGGGGTAAGAGCTGCAGGCCAGCCATGAACCTCCTGTGCTCTTTCACCGTAAGGTGTTTTCATTAGATTCGGTCTTCCAGGGGAAGTGATTGTACTTGACTTCCTAATGGCACTGAAACACTTCAGCATTGTTTTTCTCCTTCATAACAAATCAGGAACATTGCAGATATCGCAGCTCTGTTACTGGGAAGGTGCAGATGAAATCCCCGTTAACTCCCTAGAGTGGATGCTACTATAAATAACACAAACTTATACCTCCTTCTCTTGGTTTTGCTGTGATTAATTGGTTTTGACGTTTTTAATCTTTATCTGTACCTCATATTGCTGTGTGTTACTGCAATGTGGGACAGCTGCCTCTCGCCAAAGCTTCGTGTGGCTGTAGCATATGGGCATCTGGGTGTAATGACCAACGATACTCGTTATCTTTGTTGTTACTGTGTCTGTGGCTTGGGACCGCTTTCAACCGCTTACACCAACTGCTCCCCTGGGAAAGCAGCCGTGGTTCCCCTGTTTGTGAGTTTCAGTTTGGGGCCCTGACTCTGTTTCATTAGGAAACACTCAATGGTACGTGTTCCTTCTTATCTGTTTTGGTTTTTCCCAGCAGCCTTTTGTTTTTGCTGTTCACTGCTCTCTTGTTTGTGAGTATCCCTAAGGACATCTTATGCTCCATTCCCATTTGGAGATGAATTCTCTGAATTCTGCAGCAATGCACCAGGTCTGATTACCTGAAGGCAGATTGTAAGATATGGCAGAACTCACATAAGGAATTTTTCTGACCATTGCTCTTGCCAGAGCATCCAGCATCCTTCCAGCCCTGCCCAGAAACCGGATATTCCTACAAGTTTAGTAAATTCACCCACTGACTCATCCAAGGCATGTTCCTATTCTCAAGCGTTATGTGTGTATCCATCTGAGAACACAGTTCTTAAATCTGTCAGCGTTTGTTGTCTGATGCCTTTTAAGCAAAACCTGTCACATTTGCACCCCTTCTCTCTCTCTGGGTAGCAAAGCCAGCTCACCTGCTACGAGTACGTCCTCCTGCAGCGTGGCCCACCCGGGAACATGTACGCTCGTCACACGTTCACTCTCCTTTCAGCTTGATCACGGTCCCCCATCTACTCTGCATTCTGCAGTGCGTGACCTGCACAGTGTTTCCACTGTAAGCGATGCTCCTTCTGGGTAACGCCTTATCCTTACTCCACCAGGCAGGATTCTCAGTAAAATCATGTTATATTTGTTTGAGTGCTTGTCTTCATAAAGCTCTCTAGTGCCTCGTGATCGGCTGTGTCAAAGGCTACTCACACCCACACAAACCTACCCAACGAGTCACGGATGAATGCCCATCACTCAGATGAACTGTGAAATTAAAACCTGTCTCAACGTGCTCAGGGACACAATAAAAGACTGGGCCTGATACTTTTTTTCCCCTTGACACTATAGAAAGTGCTGCGTAATTTCCATTAAGTTCAGTGGAATTATTTCTCAGTTAGATCGGCTGATTTGAGGTGATAATCAGACAGCCTCAGAGATGGGATTTGGATTCAGTAACATCAGCACATCGATAAAGTACGTCTTTTGGTGGAGCGCCCAAGGTCTAAGCTCCGCGGACACAACAGCATTCACACCGCACTCCTGCTCAACCCAGTCACGACAAAAGGGCTGGTATGGGAAACGTGAGATTTACTTACACAGCCATGAGTCAATGGTTTAGCAGATATCTGCATAAATTCACAGTTGGTGGATCTGTACTGTTATTTTAGCTTACTTTGAACACAGATACGTTTGCAGCACACAGAAATGCCACTGCCCCTTCACCAAAGATGGCCTTTTTCCCCTCCTCTCTCTTCTTAAGCAATGAGGTGCACAGGAGGGACTGAAGAGGGAAAGTGTCTGATGGAAAGATAAGTCTTTAAGAAGTGGGAGAATCTCAAGACCGGAATTTAGTTTTCTGCTTCTTAAACAACCTTTTCGTAAGCCCCATGTCAGCCTGTATGAATTTATGAATATAAAGACTCTTTGTTACTGAACAGTTTTTACCAACTGCTGCTCTATTTCCTTCCCATGACTCATGCTATTAGCTTATGCTGCCCCATTTAATTTTAACGGCTGCTTAAGCCCACACAAGATTTTCTAAAATAAAATTTAAAAAAAGCTTATTTGAAATAGACATCAAGCGGTTTGAGTGGATGGCGTATGGCACTGCCCTGCGGAGACAATACACGCTGGTTTGCTGGGCTTCCAAATAACGCTGAACAGCATGGAGTCCGCAGCTGCGGTGTCTTAGAGCCGCTGTTAAATGGGGCTGAAAATTGGGAATGAAGCTTACCTAGGGCAGGAAAGTAACAGTACTACTGCAGATTTGAAAATACGTAAGGAGAAACATAGGAAGGTGAATTTTAACCCCACTGAAATTAATTAGACCTGAGGATCAGCTTTACCTGGGTGATCGATAGACAGATAGATAGATAGGGATTTGCTAAATTTACAGATACTTGCTAAGCAACCAGCGTTTCTATTTTTGCTACTGTCTTTGAAGCATTGCTATATTTGGCACTGCACAATGCTTTCATCAATGGCAAATTGTGACCTGACTGGCACTAATGTCAAGATCTCAGTCTAAAGTAATAATTAACTGCCTGCCTGCTCCCTCATAGTATAGTCTTACACAAACTCTAGGAAACAACGCAGAGGCCTATGGTATCACTTTCCATCATCTTTTCTTTTGTATCGCTAAAGCCACAAACAAAAAGGATAGTAGTAAGGATCTGTTGGACATGTTGAGGGGTGTTTCTTGTTTCTGAGAACAGTGGACATCTAACTATTTTTGATCCTTAAAGCAACAGCACAGCGGGCACTGTGAAGGACCGCAGAGCCACGGCCCTCTTGAACACCACGTTTACATTTGAGCTTTCCTGGTGAACTCTCCGCTGGTATCCAAACATAGGTCCAGTCTTTCTTTTTTTATTTTGTAGGTGACCCTGCTCTGGCGGGGGGGGTGGACTAGATGATCTCCAGAGGTCTCTTCTAAACCTGACTATTCTGTGATTCTGTGATTCTGTGATTTTTTTTTTTTTAATTGTCTGGCCACATGGGCAACGAAAATGTTGGAGAACCAAACTGCTGGCCACTAGTAGCTATTCTTGCCCTACACTTGAACCTGACCGTTTAAGGACCTGGGCACTCATTAACCTGTTTTGCATTTTTGTAATCTTTATTTCATTATGGGTGTAATCTTGCAGTACTGCAGGTCCACAGATTTCCTAAATATCATCATGTGACTTAAAAGCAGTAATGAAACAAAAACGTCACCTCTGCCTTACTTGCAATTGTAACAGGGATTGAGAAACAGGAATAAAGCATTCCAAAGCTGCGACGGGCAGGGAAAAATGCCAAGTGCTTTCCAGAGTATGTAGTAGGACAGGAAAAGCCAGCTCCAAAAGAAAGGAGAGAGAAGGCAACAGGGAAAATACTTCCTCACTCAGTAAGAAAGGAAAGGAAAAGACAAGGTTACACCTGTGATGCACACACGCCTCCCCAGCTTAATCCTGTAATGGAATTGCACTTAAAATATTTTGCTGTATTAGACTGGCAGAAGTGAAGTGGTCAATTCACCTTTTCCTTCCATATACAGAAATAATTACACTGCTATACAAGTCTATTTCTGTTCTGAAAAGCAAAAATATTATGCAGTCCTGTACGCTTTTACAGTCGTATAGCTGTATCTTTATTAGAACCTTCACTGGTACATTGATCTAAGTTAAAAAAAAATAAAATTACATCCTTTCTTGACACAGTCATGGTAGTACAAACTTCAAATATAGACCAAAAGGGCATTGATGGAGCTGCCTTGTGAGATAGAAGGCTTTATCGCACTAGCATGGAAGGGATTCTAATTGCAGTTTGAAGATTAGAAGCTGCACAGACATAAATTGAGCATGAGTAAGGCTGCCCAGGCTCCACGTGGCGGCTTTATCGCCCTTACACTGAAGTTGAGTAACCCAGCTTTTTACTATACAATGTGCTGTTTGCGTTGCAGTAGCTTGTAAGGACTCCCACCAAAACCTCGATCCCTTTATATTAGGTGCTGTACAAATACAGATTAAAAAGAAATTCCTTCCTTGCAACCTTAAAAGATGAAACAGGCAAAAGTCAAGAGGGCACACGGAAGCCCGGGAAGCCGGTGTGGCTGACTCAGCGGTCACGCAGCACCTCAGCAATACAGCCACCAGCACAGCGTCACTCTGGCTCCCAGATCAGTGCCTGTCCTGCGAGGAAACTGTCTCTTCACCAGATCCTCAGACAACAGCTGAGCTGTCTCTAGAAGGATGTAGGCTTGGAGATTAGCAGCACTAGTGAGGATAAACACTAATTAGTAGCTTCTAATCTGGGCACTGTAGCAACAAAAAGTGAGTTTACCCATTTTTTTATGTACTACTATAGCAATGGAAGGTACTATATCACCAAACCCTACCCTGATATTGCCGTATTGATTGACAAAACTGCCTTGTGTATTCCTGCGAACGCTGCTATCAGCCTTCTAATTGCGCTGTAAACCGTGTTTGGTGGCACAGGATGTTTATACCGCGTGACGTTTCCTCGGTGCCTGACAAGGCACCATCACATGATGCCACGGCGGCCACGTCCTGCGTCGGTCCTACCACTCCACCTGCAGCACCAACTGCTCCTCCGAAGCCCTGGTTGCTGTTGCCAGTGAAGCAGCAGTGCGTGACCGAGTCCCCTCCTCTTGCAGGGAATGGTCTCCTGCACATCTGCAGCTGATGCTTTGCCACTTCTCGAGTGACGCTGAGCCCGTCACGCCGCACAGGCTTTGCCTGACTAAAGGGGTAGACAGAGAGGTCTCAGCTGAGAAGGGAAGACCTGGGGCGATGAGGCGGCTGCCCAGACAGGCCACCTCCCAGAGCGGCCGCAGCCACATCCCCCCTGTCCCCACCCAGCAGGAACGCCGGGAGCCAGCCTGGCTTTCAGAAACCCGGGCGTTAGCGAAGAAGACAGAGGAGACACAGTCCCCTTCCATCTGCATTACCCTGGTCAGCAATACGCAGCGCTGACGCTTCCAGCTGGCCCCATGCAGGGTGTTTTGGCAGGAACGGTACTGATGTTTGCTGCCTTCATGGGACAGTTACCGTTTGACGAGTGCTTTTTGCTGCCGCAGTGTGCCCCACATGCAGATTGTGAAGTGAAGCACCAGCTAAGGAGATGGACTGAGAGTATCCAGAACCCACGTATTTGGCAGCCTGTGTGTGAAGGTCCTGCCCTCAGCCTCGGCAGCAGTAAAAGGATAGTCCTTAGGTTGAGGTACTGCACTCTGGCTCTGGAGGAGTTTGAGTTCTTCCATAGGCTATTCCATACAAACTTTGGTAAATCCTTGATCTTCAGGCTGAATTTGTGTATTCGTCTATAAAATAATGCTAATAATGACCAGTAGACAAAGCCATGTGAGCTTTAAATCTTTGATGTAATAATTTTCTGTTTGCAGGAGTACAAAGCGTTACTACCATCACAGCACAGGATGTCTGACTCAAAAGTAGCATTTCTAGCCCAAAGTCTACAATGCATATTTTTAACATACAGTGTGTTACTGAATTTGGATATGTACTTCCTGTTCCTGTCTGGATACAACCTTAAATTTCAGGTCTTGCAAGAAAACTCTCTCTTCCCTGTGTCTTTATTTAACAGCAGCCTTTTCCCGTTCAGAACTCCAGTGACCAGACCATTCCCTGCACGGAAGAGGCGGCGTGCAGCTGCTGTGAGACAGAATGTTCAGCCGCAATTACATTTGTCCTGCAGCCGATCAATCCGTCTGTGGGGCTGAGCACGTACATCTCATTCCCCCCGTTTATGGTCATCAAAACGACATCGGGCAAAAAGTTAAATTGTGCTCTCCCAAAATCCTGCTTTGCTTTAGTGAGGAACCTATCACTATTGCCAAGGCTTATTTATTATACATTTTCTGTACAATCTGTGACTTCAAGAGAGATATAATGAGCGTATAACTAGAAATCTCATCAGTCTCTTTCAGGAAACATTTATAAACAGGACAAAACAGACCCTAGTTAAACTTGAACTCATACCTGTACACATACTGCCCAATACACCGCTTGTGCAAGATAGTTATAACGTACCAACTTGTGTATTTTCAGTCCTAATGGCAACACTGTGCTTTTACATTTTGTGCTACAGAGGCTGTTGGAATAATGGAGCACATAATTACATCCAGCCACTCTTTACTACTCAAATTACAAAACCGGATTTCAGTGCCAGACCTCCAGGAAGTAAGACATGGAAGGAATCTCACAAATAACCTGCAATTACATTAATGCAGAGAGCAGTTCCTCCCCGTAAAAGCTCTCAGATTCACTGGGGCGACCCTGCCTGGCTGATGCCAGAGCCAGACGCGACGCTTCAGTGGAGAAAAAAGTAATGGAGGAGGTAAGTGACAACAGTCACAGTCCTGGCGCCTCTGTATCCGGGTCTGTTTAGGCATCATGAAGCAAAGCCTGCAGTGTGGGGTGGTTAAACAGGATAGCTGTGTTTGTATTGCTATAGCTTAGTCCTTTAATTTACAAGAATGGGCTGTGCTCACAATAAGGTGCTGTTACATGATTATAGCTCTGCTTGCAGTACGACTCTGCAGTGTTTTAACTATGTTGACTTCCCAGATTGTTTCACTTACAATCACAGAAAACCGTCTGCAGACTAGCGCTCAGATTTGCACAGATCCAGCTAAGCTGTCGAACGACACCGCTCAACTGCCACACTATAGAAATTTGGATAAAGCGAGCAGAAACCTGGTGGGGAAGGAAGAACTGAAGAAGGTGACGTTACTGAAAGGCTCAATGCGCCTAGCTTTTCTTTACGTTACTACGTGTCTCTAGAAGTGGTATGACCACAGGCTGACTTTTTCCAGGCCAAGAGCTCCTTAGGTAGCCTGCAGAACGCTATGTTTGCAAGAGAGGATAAAAAACGTACCGTGAGAAGGAAGCTCTATTAACCCATTCCTATGAAAGGAAGTCAATAACCCTTTTCTAAACGCTGTTTCTACTGCTGGTTATTAATGGACCTTTGCTCATTTGCTTGAAATCTTTGCTGCTTATATCTCCATCCTTCTTTTTTCTTCAGCATTTAAACATTACCCCAGTTCTTCAGTATACCTTTCCTTATGGTTTTCTCTTCAGACTGCAAAGACGCTGAGAGATTGCACTGTTGGACATTCCTACTACTGTGAAAATGACAAACAATCCCTTGCAAAAAAAGTTACAATAAGATACCAGGGTTGTGTCTGGTAATAAACTCTCCCAAATCATTGCCAGGTTTTATACAAAATCTTGTTTTTCTAATCTCAACCAATTCCCGTCCTCTAACCTGTTTTTCCTTCTTCTTCCCCTGTCATGCTTTGTTTCAAGATTGGAAGCGTCTATTAGTAATGTGAGTTCCGAGTCAGTGATATAAGAGAGAATACTCACTTTTACTCAAAGGTCACTAGTTACCTTTAGTAACCCCACCTGTACCTTAGTCTGAATATTCCTGCCTGGAGAAGTTCTGCCCCCTGAGCTGCAGATGTGTTTGTGGGAATTTTCCCCAAAGCAATGAGAGGTATACATGATTCGTGATAATGAAATTTGGGGTTAGGGCATTACTTTTGTTTGCCTTACTATCTGTCTTTGCACTACTATTTACTCAAGTTCATATTCTAGTATTTATTTCGAGACTCCTTTAAGCCGCTCTTACTCTATAGACACCAGGCAAACACAGGCGCGCATTCTCAGTGTAACGTAAAAGGATGCATTGCAAATAAGCGACTTACCATTTTCTCCCATCACTCTTACACCTGTTTCCAACATTTTAACAACCCATCAAAAATGGGGACAAGAAGAGATCTTAAGAAATTATTTTGCCCGACCTCCAGCTTCAAAGAACTAAAATTTCTCTCAAATTCTTCACCTTTTCTGTAGCCCTGTGCATACGTTCCCTATAGCAACAGGCCTGGATACAAACCACCCAAATATTTTCAAGCTCAGTCCCACATCAGCTCAGGCCCATCTCTATCTGTAAGCAAACACTCTTTATCTATAAGCAACCTGGTCTTTCCCAACTCAGCCGCAGCAGGAATGCAGCCTCCTCTGTTTCCAGGCAGAAGCTGTCAGACACAACCAGGTAATTCCCCAACACGATGACTTTTTCTGTTCTTATTATTGATCTGTTTTACAGAATGTACGTAGTCTAACCCTTCCATTTTTCCTGTTAAACTCAACTTGCTTTTCTATAAATTGAATTTACAAACAATTTATTGAAATTTACAATGACACCCTTCATGCAATTGATTTTCCCTCTGTTTGCATAATCCTGCTAGTCCAATGCCAAAACACAGATTCCATAAGAAGCAAAAAATGTTCTTCCTGTTGTAAACATCTTCAGCAGTTTGTTACTGACTACATCCTACGTTAGCATAAATCACTGCACGTTTCTGCCTTGGATCAGATTTTGTTTTTTTAAAAAAAAGGAAGGCTATTTGATATTTACACGAAAGTGTATGGGGTGGGAATGATTCAGAATATTTCCTGCTGTCTTGTTATCTGTTACGCTCAGCGCCGGCCAGGACACAGCCCTTATTCTGACTTGTTACGTGACTGCTTTGACATTCCTCTGGTCTCACATCAGCTTCCCAATCCCATTCCTTTTCGGCTAACACACGATCGCATCAGGCAGAAGAGAGCACTTGCAGAGGCAGCACTTCTGCTTTGAAAGGTGCAGGTAGTTACCCACGGGGACACTCAGCTCTTCCAGCTGTATGTACGGAATGCTCCCGGGTGCTTTCCCTTGAGGACAGCGCATGCTGCTGAGGGGACCGGAGGAGAACAATCTCTGCCTCAGGGTCGGCCCCAAGCGCAAGCAGCACTGAAGTGAGGGCTGCAGGGACACACTCCGCTTCCCCATCGCCTGAGTTGCCTCTGCCCTGGCTTCTCCCCTGCAGCCGGCTCTGCCTGGCATCTTTAACTGCGCCGTACTTATCAGGAGTGAGGAACGAGGAGCAGGACAGAAGAATGAGCAGTCCAAGAAAGGTTGTTTTAAATCTGGCAGACAGGGCTTGTTGCAGACCAGAACATCAGCAGGATAGATCCTCCTCCTCCGTATAGAAGTGAAATGAATGTTCTCACAAGGTGGCTCTGTCTCATCTGACAGCACTGCTGAGCTGAGAGCTGTTGGACCAGCGCTGCCAGCCAGACCCTGGTGCCCTGAAGATGAAAGTCAAATTAGGAATCTGGCACCTTGGGGAAGGAAGGGGAGCAAGTTTGCAAAACGAACGAAAAATGGAGGGGACTGAAGTTCAGCTCTCAGCAGCCAAACAAGAGCTTTGCCGCGTCTGCTGGGAGTCTGCAGCTGTGCCAGTGAAGGCGACGGTGCCGAGAGGCATCATCTCAAACAGCTTCTGGGCTGCCTGGCTGGGCTGCTTCATGGTGGGAGGAGATGGCAGGAGAGAAGAGGCCTATGCTGAAGCTTTGAATCTCTTTTATGTGCATTTAGCAGGAACCAGGCCAGGACCGAACCTTTGCATCGGCAGCAATTTGTGTCGCAAGAGTGTCTCTGCGGTCAGTCAAATGGCACACAGTGATTGCTGAAGGGCACTGTCCCCATCCTCGCCCTGCATGAATACCACTATGTCACCAGGCCTGATTTTCTATTGTTTAACACCTCTGCCTTAATTTATATTATTCCCTCATGCTACATTGTGATTGGATGTATGAGGCTTCTAAATCTACAGTGTAGAAAAGAAACTGATCCACAAAACAATTCAATATTCAATTGTGATATTTTGGAGTTCTCATAAGACTTAGCGTCTCTGTCTCAGACCACTCTGTTACCACTCTTGAACCAAGTTGGTTGTATTTACGTTTGGTTTAAGTCTGGGCTTAATGATGTATCCAAATTCACCTGGGAAGCAGGTAGCAAAGATAACAAGAGAAGCTAGTGCTTCTGATTCTACATCCCATGCTTTGGCCATGAGGCCACATATCCTCTCTGATTTCAGTGAACCAATTAGAACGTTTTTAACCCCAGTTATAATGAGAGATTGGTGTTGTGCAGCATTGTAAATAATCAGATATAATTACAGAGCAGAGTGAGGGAATTGAAGCCAAAGGAATACAGAATAGAGCTCAGTAACATTTTTCACTGCACACTGGAAGAGAATGCCATTTCAAATCCCAGGGAAACTCCGCAGACCGAGCGCCGCTGCCCGCCAGGCACCCTGCTCCTCCCGCAAGGAGCCTGAACGCCTGCAAACCTGCAAACAAAATGAAGTTATCGCAGCTGCGTTCAGAGAAAACACAGGCTGAAGAGGGACACACAAAACTCGTATGTTTTCGAAAGGCTTTTTTAAAGAATTTAAATAGCTGTGTGGTAGAGGTCAGCGAGAGTTGAGATTATGCCGACGTATATTAGGGCGCGGATACGACGAACTCAAGGGAGGCTGCCTTGCCTTCTCAGTAACACAGGGACCCTTTCCTACTCTCCTTGTTTAGGACGGTTCAAGTTCAAAACTCTCAGCGTGACCTTCAGCCATCTGAGATAACAGCTCTTCTAACTTCAGTGGGTAAATTTAGCACAGATGTTTCTGAAAGCAGCTCCCTTACGAGGTACCCACGGCTAGCTTACAAAGAACGAATGGTTTTGAACCTAAAAGGAATAAACCCAAACCTCTGTCTCCCTTATTCCAGTGCAGCTACTCATCGCAAAAGCGCTGAATTCACCACACACACTAAGCCATCTGCTCTATTTATTATACCCAAAGATGTGGTCCAAAAATTATAAAATCCTAAAGAGACCAAAAGAACGCAGAGAAAAAATTACTGTAGTCTATCTCTGATATTCCATCTGTGGAACTTTTCCACAGCATACTCTTTTAGCAGACCTTTACAGGTTAACCCCTTAGGTACCAGACATGCATCAATTTATGACCATCTACAGAAAACTAATTCTCATTTTCACAATAAGCAGTGGTGAATAAGCTACAGAGCAATGGGGGAGAAGGGGACAGAGAAATGACAGCTCCGAATTCTGGTAAGGGAGGCGGTCTCGTCTAATGCGTGAGATGCCTGTGGGAAAATCAGAAGATTTTGCTCCTGGCTGCTCCATGATGACCCTGAGAAAGCGGCTCCCTGCTTCCCCTCCCAACCGTTGTTTGTCTTGTCTATTTAGACTGCAAAGTCTTCAGGGCCAGAAGTCCCATACGAAGCTGCCAAACTGTGCCAATATTGTAGTCACCAGGCAAATAACAACACGTACATGAAATGAAGTAACAGCTGAAACTGTGCCAGTCACAGCAGCATTTCACAGCAAAGAATACACGATAGTAAGGGTGGCAGGGAGAGACTGAGAGGGGCAAAGACTGCTTAAGTGTTTTAAAAAAATACTTACAGTATATGCAATTGCAAAGCCTAGTACACAAGGTCTCATACACTCCTAACAGTTTCTTGCAGGGCTGGGGTGTCGCTTTCTTTGTATGTCAAGGTTTTTTTTAACCCTTCAGCTTGTGGGGCTGTCACTGGGACTACCTTCATCTTCTGCTGAACCTTTGTGCTATTTGATCACTGCTTGGAAAGTCCATTAACCTGCTATTTTGGTCTAAAGCTTTTCAAAGAGAAAAAGGATTTTTTTTTCACCCAATTCCCATAGTAATTCAGTAAGCGCTGTGCACACAACTCTCAGTGCTTTTGAAAATATCTTTTTGTTAGGGGTGGACCTTTGTTACATTCTCTCACAAGTCAATAATCCATCCTTCTTTACATTTTTTCCTCTTAAGGAAGATTACCACTCAGGCCTGCACATGCTGAGCACAAGGCACCTTCCTCTCACCAGCCACGTAAGAGCTCGTTACAGTCCGAGCTCCCGAACTCTGCGGGGAACAGAGATGGGACCTGGCAGTGACAATTGCTGCAAGAGAGGCCAAACAGAAAGCCATGTAGGACAGACTGCAGCTCTCCCGGTGTAGGTCTGGAACTACAGGGTGACCCTTCTGTCAAGATTGCAGTTGGCAGATGCAGTCCCAGTAATATCTGTAGGGGCTTTACCTACTCAGCCTCTCAAGGGAGAGGTTCAAGCTTTCACTGCCTCCCCAGGCCCCCGGAATCATCGCTCAGTCGGTGCTGAGTCTTCCAGTGTGCACTGTGGCAATAACAGCAGCTAATCCATTTTGGGACTCTGACGGCACTTTCTTCTCTCTGACCAACACAACTTCCCCGTTGCTCACCATTCTCTTCACCGCAATCCCTTTTTCTCTTCAACCCTCTTTGCTCTCTCTTTCTTTCTTCCATTCTGCTTTTTCCCTTCACCTTCTCTTTTGCCTCCACAGACTCGTGCTGAACTTTCTGCATCCCAAGGAGGCTACTCAAAACAAACAGGAGCTTGTGAATTATTAACAGTGTAGACTATAAATAGCGTAATTTTTAATGATAGCCAGACCACCAAGATGCACGCACTATTGCACAGAACAGCTACCTTGGTCGTAATGTGACTGGCCTTAATTATTGCCTGTGCTTAATTATCATTTGTGAATGACAACTGTGAAGAGGGAGGTCATAACTTGTGGGCCTGAAAAAGCACCATGGGCTTTTATAGTACTTTGCTATGCATTTTACACTTACCGTGCTGGTCTGACTTCCAGAGGTTTGTCTGTACAACCCAAACAACCACAACTAACAGAAACCGATAGCCTCGGTGGTCCCTGAACGGAATAACCTTGTTGGGATGGCTTGCGCACGCTGAATGGGGAACCGCACAATAAGCAGAACTTGGATGGAAACTGTGATCTAAATTCATGGCTGATCTGTGCTAGAAACCGGAACAAACAGCCTTTCAGTGGTGGAAGCCTTCCAGCAGGAAGCCATAGCCATGGAAATGAAACGCAGCAAGCACACTGCCGAGAGTCTTGCAAGTAGCTAGAAGACGGGAAACGCGTGAGGCAAACACCTAGGCTCATTTTACAAACCCCAGATGATATTACAAAGGGATACAAAGAGAAAACAGCACTAAAACCAATTTCTATAAAAGCAGCACAGACCCTTATTTGGAGTACACACTGATTTCAGATGGCCTTCCTAGTCCAGACTAGTGACGGACTGAGTCAAAAAGACTTAAACAAAGCTGATTAAGAAACATATGATCACGAATCGGTTAAAAAAAATCAGAGAAGAAAAAACAAATGAAATGGGTACAACTAGATTCACCATGTCAGAATACAAGAATGTGAAATAAGCAGATCCTGGTGCTTCAGCAGCCTGGGGAACAGCTCTGTAACCTGGATCTTGGAAAGCATTTCCAAGACAGGCAGACAACAGAAGTCCTTTCATCCGTGAAAGCTTATTGCAGTGTGTAAAGTCTTGATGGAGAAAGATGGCACTGAGTTTATTGGCTTCCCAGCTGAACAGCACTGTGCAGACTTGGCAGCTGCATCCATAAAGGAAGATAATGGAAAACACATAAATCAGCCTTGAGTCATTCGCGCAGCCCTGCAGGCCCTCGCGGCATGTGACTGTGTGGGGTATGCAGCCTGGTGCCACCCTTGATTCCACAGCTATGCCTCACCCGCGAAGCACAGTAAAAAGCATCCAAAAAATCATCCAGTTTGGTTCACTTACAAGGAAAATAAATGTGACAAGGGTGCCGAGAAAGGAAACCGTGGATTCTTCGTCTCCTCACATTTTGACTGAATTTTAGAAAGATACATTTTACCGACCAGAATGGTTGAGTCGGTGGCTTGCAGACAGCACCCATCTTTCCACCCCCCCTGCTCTGGCTTCAGACATGAGGCAACAGCCCTTCCAGCCACGCATGAAAATAGACGGTGCAGGTAATGTCTTCAGGACAGCCTGTGACATGAAACAATTTCTAATAAGCTTGCAAAAACCTGGGAATTTACATATCACAATTTGCCTTGGTGTCCATAACACACAAAGCGCGGTCTGGGACGTTCAAAGATTGGCATTTGGGTGCCAGTGTTGTAAGGGCTGAACAACAGTGTAACTGCTGGAAATCCTCACTGTTTGAAGGTGCGTTAAATTAGACTAAATTATATTCCTCTGTTATACAAAGACCAGACTAAATGAGCTACTCATCTCTTCTGGCCCTCAAATCTATTACATTAATGAGCAGAAAACACGCTGAGGAAGAAAAACCAACTATTGGAGCAGTACTTGCAGAAATACAGAGACTTAAAGAAATAATAAATTGCCAAATGCTCTGCTTCTTTAAAAAAAAAAAACTAGCAAGGAAGCCAGCAATGTGGTGACATTCCTACAAAGCTGTGTAACTCCACTGCTATCTTTCCCTGGCTGTTACAGCCCTCCAAGGTAAGCAAACAGAACCCAGCCTTATTCTGGCTGTACGTGAGGCTCAGACCCTCGAGAAATCTCAAAAGTGAGTCATCTCAGCTCTGAGATGGCCTGGTTCAAACACTCACAGCTTATGAGTAACTCCAAACCAGCAATTCACGATATTCACCGGCTACAAATCTGCCTCGTTATAAGAAGGGGGTGAGGGATGAAGTGAAGATAGCTGCTTAGGGCTTTTCCATCTGCAGGCAGCAGAGGACTGATAGAGCAGGAACGGGATTATGCTGCTAAAAAGTGCTGTGTCAAATTAGTGCTATGATGTGCTAAGAGAGTTTATACAAACCAGCGTTAATCCATGCTCGTGTTTGGACCATCAAAAATATTCAAAACTTCCGCCTGCTCTTTTCTTTGACATTGTCTCACTACATGATTTTAAAAATGCTTTGCTGGCCTTGCTTACGTAGGGGGAATTTCTGGATGTTGCTACAGCTGAATAGCTCGTCCATACAGCCATTTCAGTGCACCTACCAGCCAGGCCGCTACTTTGGAATGAAATCATAGTTATTATCTGCAGTTAATTATCCTGCTTTGTGCTTTTCTGAAGTCCAAAGAGAGAGCAAGGAAGTCTAGAAGAGGGGCAGAACTTAGAGAACGCAAAAGGAGAAAGAAAGAAAGGAAAAGGAAGAGAAGGTGATAGGGGAACACACAGACGTGAATGCAGAATCACGCAGAGAATGGGGTGGCCTCAGGGTCTCTTTCTCCAAGTTGTTTATGGACAACTCCATTAACTTTAACAGTAAATTCAAAATTTTATCAAAAACCAGATCTTGCTGGATTTAGATGCTGAACTGTACACACTTAGAAAGAAACATCGAAGAGTAGGAAACTCCCACGGGTTTTCCAGCCCCCGGTAAGGGAAGATGAAATCAAGTGCACACGTTACTGTCCTACACACATTCCACAACGCAGTCATATAGGCTTTTGCATGTGTTTCGGTTTACGTGTTGCCTCGTAGTTCCACAGTCGAACAGACATCAAGGATGTCACAACCCGTCTTAAAAGATACTGGAGACAACTTCTACCTACCGCACTGGGGCAGGAGCGTTAACTGCTGCTGGGTGGGTGTTTAAGCAACATAAGAACATTTCTTATCCCATTTGAGGACTCGGCAGTTTATCAACACAACCTCGGCAGTACATCCCCACAACAGCAGCTATAAAAAGTCTTTTAATTGCGACATTGAGGGGGTCACTACGGTTCTTCTCTGTACTGTGAACCCCCATGTTTTGAGGGAGCCCGGTTACTACAGATTTAGTCCCTTAGTACAGTTAAAACATGACTCATCTTTTGGCACAGATGGAAGATGTCACTGAAACGGGCTGGAACCGCAGACCCCGCCAGGACGGCACCGCAGGGCAAGTCTTGCTACCGCGTTGCCGTGAACCATTTTTCCCCCAAACACAAAAGGAACGGGGTTACGTATTTTAACACGTCCCGGAGGCTGTTTTACAGCAATGGCTGTGTTCCCCTCAGACCGCGTCCTTTGACCATCTCCCCGGAACACAACGCTGCGTTTTGCGGGGCGGATGGCGCCAAGCTCCACAGGGCCGGGAGAGCCGCAGCGGTGAGGGAAGCCGGGAGGCGGCGGCGCGGGTGGGAAGGACGAGGCACGGGGGGCACGGAGACACCGAGGGTCCTCAGGCCCCGGGGACACTGAGGTCCCGCCGGTACCGAGGCCCGGGGGGCACTGAGGCACCGAGGGTCCTGAGGCCCCGGCGGCACCGAGGCCCCGGCGGCACCGAGCCAGCGCTCTGCAGTGCAGTGAAGGGGCAAAACCGAGACCACCGGCACGGCCGAGAAGCAGAAATGGAACTAAGAGAAACGGCGCGGCACGGCAAGCTGGAGTAAAAGCAGGGTGCGACGAGGGGCTCCCCCCCGCCCGAGGCCCCGCCAGCCGGCGGGAGGAGCCAGGGAGGGCGGGCGCGTCCCCCGCCCNCCGTTGCAGGTCCCGAGCCGGTCCGAAGGGCGGCCCCGTAGATGGCCAGCTTTCCCCTGAGTGTTAACGAGAAGCTCATCGGTGAGGGGCGGGCGCGGCCGGGGGAGCGGGGCTGGGGCGGCCGGNGCGGGTAGCGCCGTCCGTGGCCGGGTCCAGCGGCTCCGTGAGCGCGGCTGGTTCGGCGCCGACCCCGCCGGGGCGGCGGAGGTGCCGCTGTCCCGCCCGCGGGTCCCTCGGGCCCGGTCCCGGCGGCCGCGGTCGGGGCGGCGGAAGGGGAGCGGGGCACAAGGGCTGCCGCCATGGCGCGGGGCTGCTGACTGGGTGCCTGTGGGTTTGCTGATTGATTTTTTTGCTAAAGGAGGGCGGGCAGGCGTGCTCACATCTTTTCTTTGATGGTAAAAAAAAAAAAAAAAAAA
>VZSZ01003834.1:187837-208460 GCA_013398815.1 Ibidorhyncha struthersii
CTAGTGGGCATCTTATTTGCTAAACTCTGCAGTATCTGCAGTATTAGGTGAAGTTGGAGAATAGTTCTGCTGCTATCTCTAGAGCTATAATTAGAATAATTGAAGTAATAGCTGGTTTCGGTAAGTTCCTAATTTATTTGAGTTCTGCTTCTGATATCAAGATGTGATATTGCTTACCTGACAGCCAGGACATTTTGCACTAAGCTGTTTCAGTCCCTTTTGCAGGTGAGGCTTGGTCTGTTTACTGGTTATACAGTGACAAGAAGACCCCTTCCCCCATTACTTTGAGTGCCATGAAATAGAAGCAAAATAACTAACATATCGACATATCGCCTGGTTCCCTTGTAACCTTTTAAAGTATGCTGCTTTTTTTTTTTTTTTAATGGAATTTCCTCTTTGTTTCCTTTTTAGCACGGTCACGCACGGTAGGAGAACTCTTAGCCCCAACTTCTCCTTTTGACAAGAAGTGTGGACGTGAAAACTGGACTGTGGCGTTTGCTCCCGATGGATCGTACTTTGCTTGGTCACAAGGGCACCGCATAGTGAAGCTGGTCCCCTGGTCTCAGTGCCTTAATAACTTGTAAGACAAAACCATATGGCTTTTAATTCGCCTCAGAAACTTAAACATTTCAAAACAGGAGATAACTTTGAATAAATTAAAACGCATGTATTTGCTTTTTTAGGCTTTAAAGTCTTTGGGAAAAACAAATTATTTAAAGTAACAGCTGTTGTTTTGTATCTTCCTCTGTGGCCAGCAAGAGAAACAACTGTGTTGCAGCCTCACAAAGGGTACAGAGGAGTGATTTATTGATTGATTCAGATGCTCTAAAGTAAGAGGAAGTTAGAATGAAAACGAAATTTAAAGACTTGGGCAGATCGGGACTTTTAAGTTTCCCATCAGAGGACTATTCGGTTTTACCTTTTATGAACGTACTTAAAGACAAACCTCTTTCACAGAATCACAGAATAGTCAGGGTTGGAAGGGACCTCTGGAGATCATCTAGTCCAACCCCCCCTTATCATTCTTACTATTATACAGGTTAAGTTCCAAAAGACACACTTTATTTTCACTTCCAGGTTGCATTTTAATGAAGTTAAGTAACCAGCAGCTGCATTTTTGTAGCTGGCTACATTTCCCCTCCCAGCAAATCTTGCCTCCGCCCCCGCCTGCTTTTTTTTTTTCTCTTTCTGGTGATGGGTTAATTGGTTTTCATATGCTGGCCTCAGTATCGCTTCTCAGGATTTAACGCATGTAAGTGAATTGCAGGGAACTTCTTGCTTATTTAGCAGAAAATCTTAGAATTTTTGTACCTCATTTTTCTGTAAATGCTTTAAGAATGTTGTTTTTCACAGTGGGTTAAGTTAATATATTGCTCTCTACAGAGGTAAAAACATGTACAAAAGTATTAGTATTATATTGTCTGAGAAGGTTTCCAGGTGTTAATAACTTCTGACAGTTAGAAGAAAAAGCTGCTTTTATAATGTGAAAATAAAAGTGCATCATTATAGGCCTCCAAAATGTGTGTTACTGCAACTCTCAGATTTCATCACATCTTAAGGATGTTTTGTTGTATTTATTTTTCAAGATACCTTACGCTGTTTTTTTGGATTTTCTGTTTGTTTTGCAGCTTGTTGCATGGGACAAAGAATGTTGCAAACTCTATCAGTACAAGACTTCCAAGGCAGAATAGCGACAGTGGTCAGAAAAATAAACCTTGTGAACATATAATAGACTGTGGCGATATCGTCTGGAGCCTTGCTTTTGGGTCTTCAGTGCCTGAGAAGCAGAGCCGCTGTGTCAATATAGAATGGCACCGTTTCAAATTTGGGCAAGACCAGCTTCTACTTGCAACAGGCTTGAACAATGGGCGCATCAAGATATGGGATGTATATACAGGTAGAGTATGTGAGAGGGAGTTGGCCCTTCATTGTCACTTTATGCAGTAGTAGCATCGTTAATACACAGAATGAATTGCTTACAGAATTTTAATTGGGAACCGGACCGTGAATACAAATTAAGTAACCTAAAAAAAGCATGAACTCCTGCTACTAGCAACGTTCAGATACTGCTAGAGGAAGGAACAGACTCACGTCTTGCTTTAAGATGCAAGTGATGGAGGATGGAGTCTTGTTGCTGCAAAATTGTTAAGTATGTGATTGACTTTGTGTATATTGGTTGTTTACTGTAAAATGTTCCGCTGGACTGTAGTTATAAAATACTCAAACAAAGGAAACTTTCAAAACATGAAGTTGCTCTCTGTTCTTGAGTATGAGGAAGGATTATGTTGATAAGGACCTTTTATTTATTCTTTTTTTTAAGTAAATAATTGTTCAGAAGATGAGAGACTGAATCTGAAATGAAGGAATCTCAGTTGGTAGCACAGCTGGTAGGTTGGGAGAGAACTTCAGCTTTAAAAATGAAACTAATGACTATTAAGTAATTTGTTGTCTTGTAAATTTAAGCTTAGAACAGAGATGTCTTATCAAAAGACAAGTCTTGCCTTAGTTCTGAGGCATATAGTTTCAGTGTATAGATTTACAAGCTTTTCAGGAAATCGACTCTCAATACAGAAGAGTCTGAAAGCATACCCATGATTGTTACTGTAGGGAGCATTTCTACAAAGAAAATTTGGCTTTGTGTGCTGTGATTTTGTATTCTGTATTTGTATCCATAAAGCATTTCACGTGAATAAAGGTACAGTCCTTCATTTTAAATTGTGGTGTTTTCATGTAACAGGAAAACTCCTCCTTAACCTGATGGACCATACAGAAGTTGTTAGAGATTTAACTTTTGCCCCAGATGGCAGCCTGATTTTAGTGTCTGCCTCCAGAGACAAAACACTGAGAGTGTGGGACCTGAAAGATGATGGTATGCATTTTAAGTTTATCTGCTGTAATATATAAGAGAAATATGTACGTACTCTCTTCTTTTATTGCTACAAACTCAGGTCAGCATTTCTTAAAAAATTAATTCTGTTCTATGAGTCACTCACTGTCTATGCTCTCTTGAAATTCTTTGTCTATATGTACCCTAAGGGTGTAAGTTCAAAGAGTGCGTGAAGGGACCTTTTTGAACAGGGACATAGAATTTAGAGGTTGCATGACGGCCTGCATAGAATGACTCTGCAAGATGTTGTTTGGAAAAATAGTATAATATTTTAGAAAGGAAGAACTAATTTGGAAAAGCTTTTCAATATGTATTTGTAATATTTAATCAATTCTTACAGCAATGTCTTTCTTTTTAGGAAATATGATGAAAGTGTTGAGAGGACATCAGAACTGGGTGTATGGTTGTGCATTCTCTCCAGACTCTTCTATTCTCTGTTCTGTTGGAGCTAGTAAAGCAGTATGTGTCAGAGTTTCTTGTTCATTAAGTCTACTGAATTGTGTGCATAATCATTTTAAATCTAAGTAACATTAAGCTTGTGCTCGGTGTCATGAACTTCTAATGTTTTATGATGATGTAAAAGTGCATGAAATTAAACTAGCAAATGGTGCATTGAGACACTGATTCATGAATTGAGCTTGCACTGCTTTTAGTTGAAGAAACTGTAAGTGTTCTTTGAAAAACAGTTCTACACATCTGCATGTGTTCATAGTATAAAACCAAAGAAGACTAAAGCTTCCGGTATTAAAAGATACTTAGATTAATGCATAAAACTATTTTGCTGTTGATTTTATCCTTTCTATTTCCTGCTCAATGAAAAGCATTTTTCAAAGTCTGAGCCAGTCATGGTATCTTCCGCTGAACAAAAATGTTTCTACATGTTTTCCAATACAAATGGCACTCGTGTCTAAAAGATCTAGAACGAAGAACAGCATACTGGTTTTGTTTTCATCTGTATTCTAATGCCCTGCTAGAGAACTGAAAGCAGTGCAGGTAAAGCGCATATGCCATAAGCTGCTTTTCTTGGCACTGAAGAATTAGGATAAAACTGAAAGGGGAATTCAGTCTAGTTACAGGGGCTTTGTAGGTAGTTTAATGAAGCCTAGTGATGCTGAGTAAAAAGCACAATTCAGTCATTGAATACCACTTTATATGGATAACTGTTCAAATGCATTTTATACTTAATTATCAGTGCAGATTTGGTAGAGAATAGTTGAGGCCTAGGTTTTGTTTTTTCTTTAAATAGAGCAGATGTGGATGTATACATTGATATCTTGAGGCTGTGTGTTTTCCATAAGCTTCTTGCTTTCCCTGTCACAGGTGGTGGCAGCAATATTGGTGTGATTGAGGTTAAGCTGGCACCACTCACACAGGAGCACAATGGTGTTAGCTGGGCAGAAAGAGTGGCATCTCTGGCTACCAGGCTGGGGGCGAACTTTACCATAGGATGAAGTAACCTTGCATTCGACTGCAAGGTGTACTGTACGTACGCAGGTGCTGGTTGATGTCCACTTTCTGCTTTCTTTCTTTCTTTTTTTTTTTTTTTTTTTAATAATTTTCACAGCAGTGAAACACACTGACTCATAAAACTTAGTTTCCAGTTTTATGGAATGTTGGGGTCTCCTTAGAGAAATTGGTCAACATGTTTATAACTGATTTGTACAATGGTTCAGTTTTAGGAAGTATGTGAGGCACTAAGGCTGTGTTTGCTTTGGTCAAACATGTAAACTTATCCAAGATGTCAGTATTTAATCTGTGCAGTAAAACCAAGTTGGGGAAAATCCAAGGACCCTAATGAGCTCTTCTAGGGACATAACATCTTATGCTAAAGACTTACCTTTGCTATAAAATTATGCTGCACTACATAGATCGTTCCTATTACGTAATTCTGCACAGTCTTTATTATATATAATGTACAACTGCATGTAAAGTCCAAGAATATTAGCATCTTTAATCAGTTTTTATAACGATATGCAATTAGCCTGGTAAATCGTAATATTAATGTCTTTTTTACTGTTGTCTTGATTTAAAATGCATAAATTCTTTCTAATAATGTGGTTAGACTTCCCTGTTGTTTTGCCAAAGACATAACTTTTGGCTGTGAAAATTCTTTTTGCTTGCAGTATCTGTTTCTCTTCCTAGGCTGACGTTGGTGATCCAAGCCAATTGTAAACAAGTGATCTTAAACTCAAAGGGATGCCACTGGAGTAACAATATGTTAACCTTACATTTTCTGTCTGTATATTTCTTAAAATTTTGGTAGTTACTGAAAAGAGGGGACTGTAGAGTTTAACCCTATTTATTTCTGCATATTTTAATAAAATAGTTTTGTAATACGTGAATTTCAGTAAGCTACATGGTTAAATTGTGTTGCCTTTATCTTATATTTTGGCTTATTTTGTTAATAACATTTAACAAACTTGAGTTAGAACTTGCATGTCTGCTTTAATTATTTTTTAAAAAAACTTGATTTTAATCTGAGTATGACACTGAGCGTATTTCTTAATTGTAGTAATTCATAATGCCTGATTTTAATATAATCCTAAATAAGACTAGCAGCTATACTTAAAAAAAAAAAAAAAAGTAAATGCTTCATTGCACCTCCGAGCAGAGCTATAACATTAGCTTATTTAATTGCAGGTTTTTCTCTGGGATATGGATAAATACTCCATGATACGGAAACTTGAAGGACATCACAATGATGTTGTAGCTTGTGAGTTTTCTCCTGATGGAGCTTTACTGGCTACTGCATCTTATGATACTCGAGTCTATGTCTGGGATCCACATCTTGGAGTTATTCTTATGGAATTTGGGTAAGTAAAGTAGTCAAATCTGGAAACTTTCTCCTAGAGTGAAGACAACTACTGAAAATTAATGGGTTTATGTATTTAACTGGTAATTAGACTTGGGAAAAATCTTAGCAGCGGCTAATGGAAATCCTAAAGTGGCAGAGCAGTGGAGATTATTCTTCTATCTGAGAAAGAATTTAAAGCACTGATACTTTAACAGGTACTAATTTAAGCATTTTTAACAAAGCTGAAGTGTTCAGTGCTACAAAAGTTACAGTACTGCAATCACCGCTCCTGATTTCATAGTTAAATGTTCAATGCATTTTTTCTTCCTCAGCTTTGCTAGTCATGGCTGAAGGAAGCACTTCATAGTTGTTAAACTTTATGCTGTTAGCTAAGTGTCTTTCTATCTCCAGGCATCTGTTTCCCCCTCCTACTCCAATATTTGCTGGAGGTGCAAATGACCGATGGGTCAGATCAGTATCTTTTAGTCACGATGGACTACATATTGCAAGCCTTGCTGATGATAAGTAAGTATGAGGAAAGGTTTGTTAGACTCCTCTGATTCTTCCCATGAACTTTTAAATACTAAGTCAGCTTCTTTTTTTAACTGAGAAATTACTTCTGTTGGTCTTGGTAAAAGTAGATGAGTTGTTTGGTATATGTTAGTGTTCTTTCTGAATGTAGAAATAGCTGTATACAGTGCAGATGATCTGAATAACTTAACCTAACAGCTGAAAAGAGAAAAAGAGGGGTTTAAACGGTGAAAAATGTCGATGGAGTTAATAATGCGGGTAAATGTTTTGTATAGTAGATTCCAAAGTAAAAAGTATTCTGTGATCTCATATTCAACTTCTGCTAAGACTGCAAATAATGTTTGGAAGAACTATATTTTAAGAATCTGAAGAATGCTTTCTCAAGATGACAGCAAGGTATTAAACAATCTACAGGAGGGTTTTATTTTTTTTTAATTAAGACAAGCATTGTTGGGATTTCCTAGTGTATATGACATGAGAGATTGTCTAAATCTTTAGTTCAGGTTATTGTTTTCTGCTGTTGAAGGCAATCTTTTCTTTTAACTGGTAGAGTTAAAATAGTTGAAGAAGTACAGTTCAAGGTATCTGTCAGGAATGAAGAAGTCACAGCATTTCAGGCCAAATCTGAAACACCTTGTATGCATATTAAAATGTTTATAAAAGTTCTCTGAGCTCTGCTTCAGACTAGTTTCTTGTGCAGCTTCAGAGAAAATACCAGGCAGAATTAAATGTCTACTCTGGTAACTTCCTGCTTTGTTCTTCCCTTTTCAGAATGGTAAGGTTCTGGAGAATTGATGAAGAATACCCTGTACAAGTTGCACCTCTGAACAATGGGCTTTGCTGTACATTTTCTACCGATGGCAGTGTTCTAGCTGCAGGGCAAGTATATACTTGTTTTTTTTCCCCCACCTAAAATATTAAGGTATCAAAAGGTTGAAAACACTGGCCCAGTGCTCTAAAAATTTTCAATAGTGCCTTACAACTTGATGCTTCTGTCTTGGGTTTTGGTGCTGTTTGTTTAAACATGCCTGGAATAGCAGTAAAATCGAGAAGCTGATAAACTCATTTCTTATCTTTGAGAATAAATAAAAGACAGACCCACAAATGTGGATTGGAAGAAGACCATTAGATAATGAAGGGCAGTTATTCTGTTTCAGGGTATACTCAATAGCTCTTGGAAGATCTGCTCGGGCCTGTCACATAGATAATCAGCAAGCTGCTTATTGTGCTGCTATAGCTTAAAAGGAGAACTGGCACCTGGTGTAGACGAGCCTGGAAGAGCTAGAACTAAGCAACAGGAAGTTGAGAGTGCATTCCCGCTAACTAGCAGTGTATGTGGGAATTGGTACTAAGTTGAAGTCATTCAGGTGGCATAATTTTGGTGGGGTTTTTTGTTTTGGTTTTTTTTTTGTGTGTGTTTGCAGGACACAGGATGGCAGTGTGTACTTCTGGGCAACTCCAAGACAAGTTTCCAGTCTCCAACATCTATGTCGCATGGCAATTCGAAGAGTCATGCCCACTACCCAAGTCAAGAACTTGCCTATCCCATCAAAAGTGGTGGAGTTCCTTTGTTACCAGATTTGAATTTCACCAAAAAAAAAAAAAATCCAACTGGCAGGTGGCCCAGCTGCTGAAACTGGCTAAACACTTTAAAGAATCCTCAAACTTTACAGCCTTTAAGCTTAAAACTCTACAGGTTTTCAAGAGCTATTTAAAGTGATAAACTAAATACTATTTTGTCAAAATGCCTGACAGGTAAATTTTTGATATTTATAGAAGAGACAGTAGAAGTATTCCCGGTGTTCTCAATTTTCTAAAATATAACTGTGAAAACATGTACATATATAGACATAAGCTGCTACATGTTATCAATGTACCTTTAAAAATTGCTTTTTTGATTTTTAATGTGTATCATGTATATATTGCTTTGGTAGAGCCATCAGATGCATCTGTGCTGTAAAGTGGAAGGATAGCTGTTATTCTGGGGCACTGATTTAGAAAATATATTGACTTAAGGAAGCTTAACTACTCTGTATGTATGTACATTGGTTGGAGTTCAGGAAACTGATCCACAGATAGGAATTCGTGCTAGTTTATTTCATGAAGAGGTACAGCGGGGCTTTTTAGAGCAATGTATGGTGAAGGGAGAGAGGTTAAGGTAAGGGTTGGAGTATATCTAATGTAAACCCAGGAACGGTGCCTGCACGTCAGCGGAAGAAGGCCTTAAGTTCCATAGCAGCAAACCAGGTTAAATTTCAGTATTGGGCAGTGTTAAAGAGATAGTTCCTTACATTTCTAAAAATCTTACTACTGTATTATTGCCTGATACTTTGTCTGTAATGAGAGAAATTTACAGACTCAGTTTATTATTCTTTAACCCTATAATATCTCTTCGGGGGTGATTATTGGTTAATGGCCAAAGATAAGCAAAATACTTGGTTTTGCCTTCTGTTATTTATCTGTACCTGCAGATATAAAGAATGTATGCATTGCATAAAATGCCTGATTATATATATTTTTTTGTTGAATTTTTTTATTAAAAACTTGTATAAAAGTTTCCTGATACCACATCTGGTGTCTGATTTATCAACACTCTCTGCATGCAACGGTTCTAGCGGGACTCTGCTACTGCGGGACTCTGCAGTGAGATCTTCAGACCTTTTATATGGGCAAAGGTCAGAAGAATGACGATGTCAGTGTTCCCCTGCTCCTGCACGGTGCAGATGTAGGAAATTCTGACTGGAACACAGATCTGTGGCAGCCACAGGCTGTAAAACTGCATACACTGAACACAGAGCTCCTCCCTGCTTTGCTGTCCCCGAGTAGTGTTCTGGTGAGCCCTTCTTTGTCATATCGAGTGTTACACAATTCGGACCATGTAGGGATTTTGCAACTTGCAATCAGGAGACCCAAATTCTTTTCCTCGCAGAGCCAGTGGCTTGTTACAGATTAACTGCACTAAACCACTGCCAACTACCCCCGTCCCTGGGTGGAACCACCACAGATCCTTTCCCTGCACAGAACCTTTTGCTTTGGGATGAGAAATAACTCCTGTAACTGGGCTCGGAGCTGCAGGGAAGCAACCGGCACAAGGTTGATTGGACAAGGCCAGATGCTGAACCATCAGTAAATGTCCAGTGCAGTTAAAATTGTCTAGTGATCATGACATACAGCTTTGCAGCCGTTGGTAACTCACATCCTTTGCGTTTACCCGAGCTTGCCACATGGCAAATCATAGATTGAAGTTAGCAGGGAAGGAAGATGTGCGACTCCTGCATGTCTGTCCAAAACAGAAGGGAGATTCCACCCAACCCCATTTGATCGAGTAATGCGTCTTTTTACTTTTTGTGTGGATAATGCTAAATCCCTTCCTGGCTTCCACCAGCTTAACTACTATATAAAATAAATGCAATGAAATCAATCCTTTAGTTCTCAGGCATGCTATTAGCATTTAAAAGCCCACAATGCCTTGGAACCGCAAAGGCACTTTTCTACTTCAACAACCAGGTCTCACTGAGAGATGTCGTTTCTGAGCATGTCCTTGTTTTCTTGGGTGAAGTACAAAAAGCCTCTGACAAGAACTCTTACTGGGGACAGCCCAGCGGGCCGTAGCCTGAAAAGGCCATAAATAGCCATGCCACTCTGTGTCTCTGTTGCTACACCATTGTAGCATCAGATTCAGGGAAAGAGAAGTAAAGTAGTATTTCAGTCCATTTTCAATGTAACTTACTTTATTTGCACATATACAAAAGGAGACAATCACCAATAGCAAGGCAGCAATTTTCCTTTCTCGAAGGCTCGGCCCAGGCACCCAAGCCTACTTTCCAGGAAGATTTCCCCGAGCACTGTGTCCAAACACCATAAATCAACTTTCCACTTTCCGAGGAGTACTACAGAACAAAGCCAATGGGACAGACCTTCCTCAGGAATTAAAACCCAGCTTGCAAGGAAACAGAAAGTGTACATGTGGCTGTGCTACTTAATGACTCACTCACTTGGCACAATATTTTTCATAAAAATATTGCACCTATTTCAAGCAAGTACTTCCCTCTTTTTGTTTGTTCTAAATATCCGTATCATTAAGAGAAGACTCCTCATATACTGTCCAGTTGAAGGAAGAACCGGTGAGTTCTCTACCCCCCAGAACATCTCAGCTCAACTTGAATGCAGATAAGAGTGAAGAATAGCAATCAAGCATGAAATTTCCTGCCAGGGAGCTTCCTAATTTATAAACATGTACTCCCTCTGAATGCAGAGTCACTCAGACCAGCTCGAGCGCTGCGTGCTCCATCCCGCGCTCTCTGCTGGGAGGTTTGTCCCGCGGCAGCAGTGGCCCTTCCCATCGCAGATCCCACACCAAGAGGCAAGCGGTTACCAATGTCTCTGTATCAGCAAAGATGAAGCAGGTGGACGCAGAGAGCTGTGGGTTTAAAATGTGTACTTAACGGCTCTGCCTGATGAAGGAAATAATTATTCTACAGCCTTGGAACAACGTGCAGGAAATCTGCTGGGGCCATTACCATTGCGCGTACAGCCTGGAGTGAAGGGAATAAACTGCACCTCTGGAAGGTTGTTGAGATGGGCGGAAGTGGTTTGTAGCCTAAAGTGTGCTTTGCTGTCGTTACCGTGCTGTCAATAGCCCGGCCTAGCTAAAAACAGCTCATAAAGACAAAAAATGAACTGAGCGAAGTAGCACCTTTGTGTTGTGGATGCGCTGTTTGGCTGGGGCTGAGCAGGGCTGGGTTTAGATCTGTTCACAACCACCTAGAAACATATTCTGCGTGGTGAGTATTTCTGTGGTGAGTGTCATTAACGTCTATAAACCCTTTTGCAATCTACAGAAGCACGCTTTGCGTTTGAAAGTCAATAAAGTTGACGGGAACTGAGTCGAGGGAGCTGGAGGCAAAGCTGGTCCTGCAGCACGCCGACACGCTGCTTGCGTTACGCAGCCCTGGGGAGCGCTGCCTCAGCAGGGCAGGCAGCAAGGACAATTAACAGGAAAAAGGGATGATGCAACACCTTGCAAAATTTCCTGACAGGAGCAGAAATAACAAGCACAGGAAGACAGAAAGACACAAATAAATAATTGAGACTCACTGGGTCGGAAGCTCTTTTAAAAAGGAAAGCACGGTAACGACACAAAAGCAACAGACAGAGGTAGTCAAAATAGGCCAGAGGAAAGTGGAAATTTCTAATTCCCTGGGGAGGAGTTTGGCCATTTAGTCTGTGGCCGGGCACTGGTATTAGAAATGTTGAGTGGATTTGGGGTTTTTTATTGTTACTGTTTATTAATCCCGTGCAGCAATAGAGAACAGCTGTTTCTGCTGGGTGCAGGATGTTGGACTACACGGAGTATTTCCTGATCTGCTCCATTCCTGTGCCTGAGCACAGGAAAGCCTCAGTATCGCCGTGATACGTGACTTTTCTAGGACGCCTACGCCTTGAGCCCTGAGTTGACAGACTCGGGTGTCCCCGCGCTGAAGGAGAGGCCCAGATCTGGTTCCAAATACAACTTTGGCTCATTTGCGCTTGCTGATCCTGCAGAAGCGTCTCTGAAACACAGGCAAGAGCGATGGCTCTGCTGCAGTAGGCACTGCACAGAGTTGTAGGAAAATTAAGAAAGGGTGATCAGGAGTCCAAGATGACCCAGAATAAATTTCCTTTCATAAATGTTGCCAACTTTGAGAGATTTTTTTCCCTCCCCCATTTTAGAACACTTCACTTTTCAAGCTGTATGGTCTCTGGAGTCCTTCCCCACCCCGTGTTCATACCACACCTAACACGCTTGAGTCTTGGTCTACAACCGGAGCTTCTTGTGGCTGCCACAGAAACAAACAAGAAAATAACTGAAATATTGTAATCCTATTTGTTTTCTCTATAAACAAAGGGCACACTGGTAAAGGCTGGTCTGCTACTGACTCTATTTTATATTTACCTGTCCCTCTTTGGTCCCTCTTTGTCTACAGCGTACAGTTAATGCTTTTCATTTCGCCATGCTTTCATTTCGCACAGCATTCAAGGCTGAGCTTTTACGATGTCGTTTGTGCTACCGAACAGATGCTTACAGAGCTTTCTCAAAAGGCATGAAAGTATTACACACATGTGGGAGCTGGAAACAGCCATGCTGATGCACGTCCCCGAACGGAGCTGAAAGCTTGGCTTGCCAAGGGCGTATTTCTGCAAGATCACCGGTCCGGTCCCAGAATTAGCAAGTGTCACTTAAATGCGGAGTCTGACGGGAGAGGCTTTTTGAAGGGTCATCTCAGGTTGCATTCACTAAAAGCTGTGATTTATGGAAGCGGAGGAAGAAAACAACCTCCCTGCTCCCCCCCTTCACCAACTCCAAACACTGTGTCCCGAAAGGAAACCACCTCCATGAAGTCTCAGCCTGCGTCTCCCAGCTCTGTCTGCATCAGTTCTGCTGTTTGTTCTAACCTTTTTCCCAGGACATAAATGATAATTTTAGACTAAGTACACAAGCTTACCTCATTAGTAAGGGTATTTATAATCATTTAAAACGTTTACAAGCCTCTGCCTGCTATGGTGGGATACCAGGAGGTGAGGCTTACAACTGATTCATCCCCAACATACCCCCGGAGTTTCCCGTTCTGACGAGAGGACAAATCTGAGCCCATCAGTAAGGCCGGACACGCGGCTTCTCCCGGAGATGGGAGAAATAACTTCTCAAAGCACAGCACCTGCTCCGCAGGGCAACCAGGGAGAGGGACACGGCATCCCAAGGAGCTTAGCTGGGGCTTAACCGCTTGATGCAGACGTGCCGAAATGTTGGAGACGCTGATGTCCGCACTTCGCAGCTGCAGTTAGGAGGGGGTACCCCTGAGGATTTTTCTCGACTATCACTACATGACTGACTCCAGCTGTCCCTGAGGCCCGTGCTAGTGCGTCCGGGAAGACACCCCTCATCAGCTGAGACTAACGGAAAGAGAATCTGTGTGGCATTGTGACTCAAGGACGTTAAAGCTGGTTGAGAAGTGCCGTGGCAGATGAGTTACAAAGCTGCTGTTGTTCCTTGTAGCACCACAAGGCTCAGAGGCCTTTGGGTAATAACCCGTTATCCTTTGCAGAGAGATGTCCAGTACTCTTCTGGGAACCTAACAGGAAAAGGCTTATTTCTGATCAGTGCATATTTGTCCTCCCTTTCGTTTGCTCATAGCAGCACTTTCTGCCAGTCCCGGATGCCTGAGCAGCACGAGCTTTGAGGACGGAAGCTGCTGTTATCACTTTGATATTAACATTTCCAGAAACAGGAGAAACCCATGAATGACTTACAGGCAGAGGAGCTGTGGCAGCCATCCCAGTCCAGGGCACCGCGGGGTACCAGCACACCGTCAGCAGAGAAGGGGGAGAAGCACCTGAGGAGAAGCAGCACACTCATGTAGGACACAGAATGGAATATTCCCCAGGAAACCCCTTCCCCAAAGAGGGCTGGGAGGAAGGAACTAAAAGATTAAAGGTGTAGGGAAGGAGTTTTCTCAGGCTTGACTGCAATTAAACCTTCCCAGGCTGATATCAATCCCCTCCCATCTGTTCTTAAATAAAAGCCGTCAGCCTGTTATAATGAGGAAAAGAAGGTAAAAAAAGGCAAAGGGACAAAAAAAAAAAAAAAGGCAATCATCTGTACTAAAACTAAAGCCCCTGTGCCCCTTCCAGGGAGTGCTGAGCCGGGCGGTCTCTGCTGGGGGGTGAGCCCGGGCCGGTGCAGCGCGGGCGGAGAGATGCTGTGACAGCCCAGACCTCAACGAGCAGCTGTGACCGAGAGTGACCACGGAGGGGAAGGAGCATTTCAGACAACGTGCTCCTCTCATTTCCAAAGTAAACCCCATAGTCTGCCACCCTGGAGAAGTCTGGGCTTTAAGTGCCAAAGTCTCTTTTGTGCGGGCACTGAAATTATTAGGTTGGATTCTCGTGGTGTGAATACCATGGAGCGGAGCAGATTTCCATCTGAAAATCCAGTTCTACGTAGCTCCGTCCCCACAAGGCCGTCCTGACTGGCCCTCAGCCGAGGGGCACAGAGAAGGAATGCCCAAAGACGCAGGGACAGTTTGCAAACTGGTTCCCAGTGCCTGCCTGCCCTGGGAGCCCAGGGGACAGACAGGCCTCTGCCTACAAAACCTGGTCTGCCGCAGCTGGTGGAAACTCTGCCTCAGAGAGAAGCAAGTCCCAGAGAAAACTGGAGCTTCAGGCAGAAGGAAATTATTTCTCTGAGAACGCTCAGAAAACAATATTTATTTTTGCACATTCATATACAGCATTTTAGTCGAACCACTTAGAGAGTGAATAACACTGCTAAGTACTTTGTGTGATTTATTTTTTCAATACTGGACGAGGTCTTCCATTGGAAGAGTTTAGAAACAGGGCGGATGAACCCCATGACCTCTTTTCCTTACATATTACTGTACTCTCCCAAAGAACGGAGGTTATGTAACATCCCATGGGAAATCTGGTAAAGGTGTCAGGCAGGAATTGTTTATCAAGTCATTACTTCAGACAAGAACCACCTGAGTAAGGTAAATGGGTTTCACACGTTATGTTGGCTTCTGCAGGATAGTTTTCTTTTATAAACAGCACTCTACCCAGCACACAAATCCAGCTGCAATAAGCTATCTCAGAACAGCTTTAATTATCGATATACTGGAACGAAAAGAAAGCCAGTGTAAACTTCAGATAAGTTATCAGTAACTTTGTTTAAGTCATTCTAACAATATTGGTTATCAGCAAGGTTATGACTTGTACAACTAGTTGAATTCCAGGGAGAAGTTCTGGGGCAGATATTATTTATTTCTAACGTGAGATTAGAAGATACTGAATGCTCACTTTTACTCCAGATGGCTGACTTCTTTGTTTCATCAAGGAGAAAAAAATTTATTTAGGGGCTCTTACCTTAGCGTTGCTAGACTGGGGTTCTGTGACAGAAGTCACGATCCCATCTCTCTCTGATCTTGCTTCTTAGTCTACACAAACTACACATAAGTTAAAGAGCTCAGTTTGCCCCCTGCACACTGGATGAAGAACTTTTTCTCATTTAGTCGGAGAGTACTTCACCCTTCTTCGGGTGTCTAAGCGACAACACAGCTTTAGCCTATGTCTGTGCAGTTAAGGATGGATTTCCACTCGCATCAAAACCAGCTCCAGTTCCCGCCTGCACAGCGCTCTGTGTACATGGGAAGAAGATACTGTAAGTAGAAAAACCTGCAAGTACTGTAAGTAGAAACTGTAAGTAGAAAAAAGTAGAAGTTGTCTCTTTGCAGCCCTTTGTACGTGTATATCTGCCTTCCCTGGTGTTTCTAAGCTCAACACAGCATCGCAGTTACTTTCTAATGGTAGTGAAGGAAGGTAGAAGCACAAGACTGTGTGTAGTTATGAGACTGCTGGGATGTTTTTGCTGTCTAATGCACAGAATTGAAGGCAAAAATGAGTCCTAAGCACACGTCCCCTTGGCCCTGCCATCATCCAGCAACATGGGTTTCATGTGACAGTCAGACACAGAGTGCTTAATTCAATAAAGCTCTGCAGTCTCCTGTAAGGGCTCCTCCCTGAACTGCTGCTGAGTGTCTTGGTGGGGAAGACGAATCATAACTGAAAGACACGCGCAGGCACAGATCTAGGGGAGAACGGTCATTCTGAGCGCAAAACTGCACTAAGCACAAACCCAGAGCTCGTTTAGAAGTTGGGTTCACATCCTTCACGAGCCGTCCCTGAGGTCAGCATTTTCCAGCAAAAGCCGCTAAAGTCAGCCCACCAAAGGCGTAAGTGCATAGTGAGTAACATCCCGGGAGATGCTTTGTCTGTACTGTAAATGCAGATATGGGGCAGGTCGTGACTGTCGTAACACCGGGGCACTGTTTCACACTGATCGCTAGGAGAGGAGATCTGCTCTCTGGCTAATTGAGTAGCTGTCAAGAAGTTATGAAAACTGAACTCTGAAAAAACAAAACAAAACAAAAAAGACTTGTTGCTATAACACATGAAGTGAGACTCCAGGAAAGGAATGAATTCTCGTGCATTACAGGTTATTTAAAACCCGCAGTAACTAGTATTTCAAAGCTGTGCTGGTTTCAAAATCTAAACTGAATTGGGAAAGAACAGGTCTGTTTACATTCAGGCTGGGACTACTCAAATGAATGACTATAGGACTGTTGGGTTTCAAATGCACTTTCTAAAAATGTATATAAAATAAATGCATTTTTCAGTCTGTCCTCTGAACTGGCAAAGCTGTAAGCATGATCTTCAACCTGGCAAAAATCACAGGGGCTTGGTATGGGTAAAATGCATGATTTTTTTTTTTTTTTTAAACTCAGAAAGGTGACAAAGGCTTGGATGACGTTTAGGCACTGATGCTGAATTTCGTTGGTGCGTAGGAACTGCATAATGCTGGAAAAGTTAGAGGGCAGGAGAGCTGAGGCAAAGAGTAGTGTTGCATTGCTGGTGCTCAGAAATTTCTGAAACTGCAACGTACAAGGGGAGAGTTATTGATGAACTGTTACTTTGGAAAGAAACTCTGACTGAGGGCTGCGCTGGCAATGAGTAGACCTGGCCCGGGTCCCGCTGAAATGAATAGTATTAGTCATGCAAGCGTGCCCCACGGATCCCATTCATCGTCAGGAACAAATGTGTATTACACTGCTATAAATTATGATACGCTGTGCAGAACTATGGTCACACCGCAAGGTACAAACTGGCGTTTTCGAGGAGGCGTATTAGAAATGATAATCAAAGACAGGAGTTCAGGAGTATTTAAAGCCGGGGAGGAAAGCTGTCACCGTCCGTTTCTGACAGACAGCCGTAGGAAGCTTTTCCTTACTTTCCACCCCTTTAAAATCTGAACTGCCATTTATCTGCGCTTTCTCCCATCCATAATCTTTCCAAATCTTGTACACTCTGCAGAAAAACATAGTGGTTTTGGCATGGCAGCTGGTCCCTACCTTGAATTCAGGCTTAATCTCTTGAAAGCATAAGGGCAGAAACAGCTGCTCTGATGGATATGATTCAATTTAAAAGCATCGCTCCCTAAGACTGCATTTTTATTACTCAGATCAGAAGTTCACTACAGATAAGGTTAATTGGAGAAATAGCCATGCAATCCAACAGAAGCGTTGAGTTCCTTTTTATTTTGTCAATAAACGTCAGAGTTTAAGAGATAGACGGCTAAACACTAATTCAACAACTAGACTAGAAATAGATCCTTTAAGGGATTAATTATGAAAGAAAATTATATATATATGGTGTCATTTACTGCTCTATTAGAACAAGTGATTTTTCTTCTGCTTCTTTTTATGGCTTTTCTATTATTATTTCGGTTATGTTAGGCCACAGAAATCCCATTGTGCTGTGTATACATGGCAAACCAAAAAGCTCATCAGGTCAATGATCTGCGGAAACATGTTTCCTTTTTAATTTTACCAGTATAACTAAACCACTAAGATTTTACTGATGCTACTTCCTTCTCTGTTACCGCCTGCTACCTCCTGCTCCAAAAGACAAGCACCTCCTTGGGACGACTCTCTTAGTCTGCTTTCAAATGTTATAACATCAATTGCAAAAAAAGCATCTGGTGCCAGAATAAATACCAGGACGGAAAAAATAAATTGAAATTATATGGAAAAAAATATATTGGTGTAAGCTATTAGCAATGCGAATTCACAAATTCACATCTTCCTGTGCACCACACAGGAGCCATTAGGGTATGTTTTGATGGTACTATTAATTATTGACTAGCTCCTTGTGGTCACAGCAGAAGAAACACGTCCAGAGGAAAGATTTAAAAAAGAAATATTGCTTCATCTTAATTGCATCAGGGGAAAGAAAAAAAAAAATCCAAGGTCCACTGCAGATAACAGCAGCGGGAAGACTTAGTTTGGGAAGCACTTTGATCCTGATGTGGCACGTCACAAGACTGAGATATCTGTTTGCTGCTGTCCCAGTCCAGAGAGCTGTTCTGGTTTTGGTTAGGCCGTTGACATTTCTAAACTAAGGACCCCTCCAGGAACAGGGGCAGCTGAGAAACTACCCCATGCCTACAGACCTCGGCAACACCTCTGCAAAACAGCAAGCCATCCGAGAGGGGCTGTGGGCCACCTGGCACCAAAGGCAGGTTTCTAATGTGCCAAGTGATTTTCTTGACACCAATTCCAAAGGCGCTGTTCATTCAGTCATAGAATCAGAGACTGGTTTGGGTTGGAAGGGACCTTAAAGATCATCGAGTTCCGCCCCCCCTGCCCTGGGCAGGGACACCTCCCACCAGCCCAGGTTGCTCCAAGCCCCATCCAACCTGGCCTTAATCCTGTCAATCAAGTGAAGCAGCTACAATTAGCGCAGTCAGGAGAAAAAAACAAGAATTAGGTGGGTGGCACATTTTTTCTGTCCTTGCTATAAATCAGGACTAAATCTGGTCTGCAATTTGCTAATGCCGTTTCTCTGATCCCAGTGCTACCACAGGTGAGTTTGATCTGCTGCCTGGAGAACCCTCTCCTGACTATGCTCCAACGCATCATGAATGAAAATCTAGCTAAACAGAGTACGTCACGACAGTAATCTGATCAACAAATGGCCAGATCCTAATGAGCCATATTCGTAGCGAAGAAAGACTTGCAATAAAGAATGGGAACTTTGACATATTGGTTGTGCGATAACATAGATTGATGCGGGGATGAGTGCCTCCATCCATGTGTGTCGGTGCGTAATTCAAGCACGGTGCTGCCCAGTTGACCACCAAGACTTCTTCCTGAGCCTGGGAAAAGCTTGTTTCTGAAGAGGCGCAACTGTGTGGGCGTTTACTGTGGTGTCCCAGGGGAAGGTGCAAAGACCGCGTGGCTTCACAAGGTGTATTTACTGTGTCCACTGGCTCGTGAGACATTAGAGAAGCTGGAAGCGGACTGACCTGCTTACAGGTTTGTGTTTGGGGAAGAGCTGCCAGGACGGCATTCAGCCAAGTGTTGCATCTTCTGATGTGACCCTCTTATGAGAAAGGCTTGAGCCACTAAACACCAGAAAACGACCCGCCCTGGCTTAATGCTGACTGCTGCAGTGGAATACACACTGCACAGACAGCCTGGTAACTGGCAAGGAAGGGTCTCTTTGCAGCTAATCTGCAAAATCAGACCTGGAGGGCTTGATTTAAACAAAACTGCTACCGTCTGCAGAACGGTACGCGGGCCAGATCATGAGCTCTTTTGGCAACAGGCTCCAAAAGAAATGAATTCAACACGTCCATCTGTGTGGATGTAGAACTTCTTAAATTACCCTTTTCCTCTGGAGCTCTTTGCCCACAGAAGCTAAGCCAGCACCAGACCCCAGATTCCCCTCAGCAGAGATCCTTACATTCAGCTGGGAGGATGTTTTGCGCAATGGGATGTGTAGAGAATGGTTTCCTCTTTTTAGTATCAGTTCTGTCTGGTAATTCATAAGAAATGTGGCGTTGAGGGTTTTTTTTAGTTTAATTTCTTGAATCTATAATAGATCCGGGCTTCAACACCAGATGTTATTAACTCCTTCTTATTCAGAAATAAACCAGTACTTTGAGTGACCGATTATCTCAAATCATACTTTAACCAAACTGTAAGTCAGTAGCATATATGGAGAAATGTAAGGATAATGGCATTCAGAATGTGTACGGAAATGTTAGAATTATCTTCATTTGTGTGATACAGGAGCACCCAAGCCTTTAATAAACAAGTCTCTCGAGTCCAAAAAACTCCGAAGTTAAACAGATAAGAGACAAAGCTGTGAACAGAAAACATAATCCCTCTCTAATAGGTTAAAAAAAAAAGGCACGAAAAGGGAGTCCAAGGAAAACCGTGGCCAACCTCAGGATTTAATTTTCGTCCCTGATGTGGTAAGAGAGTACCTTTGGCACACGCCTATCCTGCATCTCAGAACAAATATCAAATGCAAATACAGTTCTTTAAAGCCAGTCTACAGGGATCACTCCAGAGATGTCACTTCATTCACCGCAGACGTAGCTTTGCTGCTGCCTTGATTTTCTCTGCTCTTCCAAAACACTAGATGTGTGATTTTACACCAAGCATTGATGCTCTAAAAGCTCAATTTCCAGAGCAAAATGAACTGAATCATCTCAAAGCAAAAGAGGCAAAATTTTGTTATATTTCTAGAGAAGTGTTTGAGAACATGATTGCTAATTATTTCTGTACCAAAATCAAGAAGTACCTGGACCGTGTTATTTTTGAGGCCATATGCTCTTTAAAGACAGGCTCAGCATTTTATACTGACCCTCATCATTCGGATGAGTGGGGCTGGCAGCCCCGCACCCCCTCCGACCCTGTGTGTGCCGTGGTGAGGTTTTACTTTCACGTGTCACCTTCACCGAGATCTGTTCAACTTCTCCTCAAAAGCTGGGATCGGTTTGACTTGTTGCTGTATTCATTTACCGGGGG
>VZSZ01003834.1:214182-232079 GCA_013398815.1 Ibidorhyncha struthersii
ATCCCGTTACGAAACGCTTCTGCCGGGGACCATCTGGCATTGCCGCCGCTGGAGCGGCTGCCGCACCGGGGGCCGCGGCGCTCCGCAAGGCAGGAGGGCATTTACAGCCCTGGGGGACCCGGGCCATCAGGGTACGGGCCGCACGCCAAAAAACGGTAGCAATAAACACGTTGGCCCAACCAGCGCAATTTCTTACTTAAGTAATTTCCCGGGCTGAGAGAAAATGCAGAATTGCACAAAGTTACTGAGTGGCCGTTTTCTCGCTGTTGTGTCACCTCGAGGCACAGGGGATGTCACTAAAAGCCGCGCGTGTTGCCTGTCCGGAGAGAGCTGAGGAGGCCTCGGCAGCCGCCGGTAAGCTGTGGCCGTCGTGCCCAGGGAGGCAGAACGCAGGTGCGCAGAGATGAGTTTGCAGTAAGGGCTGTCACTGAGGTGTACGTGACCCTCCCCGGCTCGGACACACTGCTGTCCCTGCGTTTGCCATAGCAATGAACAAAAGCTCTCATGAAATTTGCAGCGACGTAAAAAGGGTTTAGGGGCTCATACTCACCGCTTTTCAGAATGCGTCCTCCAGTCCCAGTGAAAGTGGGACATTGTCCTGACTACTCTCCCTGCCTGTGCATCTGAACGCATTGGGAAGCCAAATAATCCACCCAAGAAGGATTTCCTCAGGACACAGCACAGTAGCTCTTCTGACAATTAATCACACAGCTAACTTGTTTCTCTCCTGATTGACCAGTGCTCGTTCCGACAGGGAACTAAGCGGCTGTTGTGAGGGAAACCAGCCCTATAACACAGCTGGGGGGTTGAGGTGTGACCATATATATTCTTTAGCTTCTGATAAATTCAGTGAGTCTGTATCTCTCCCTGGCTTACTGGAGGATGCTCTTCACGCAGTACAGGGAGAACGGGTTACAGAACCATGCCTGGTTTTGGCGGAAAGAGCAATAGTTTAGAGTCAAGTCAATTGGGAGCCTTTTCAAGACCTCAAGAGACACTGGATCAAGCCCACAGGGAAGAGGAAATAAGCACTACTCTTATCTGCAACATCAATGCTTCGTGTTTAGCAGCCGCCATAGATAGCTAGCATCTGTTCTGCAACTCTTCTCACAGAAGTGTTTATATATTTTTATCCCAGCATCTTTAAATAGCTGTCTTTTATGTGAAAATTGTTGAATCTTTTACTGCAAATTCCAAGTGGGAGACAGGTAAGATCTCAGCCCTGAACATCCCAAGCATGTCAATATTTCAAATTTTCATCTGAGTTTAGCAGACAAGATCCTTCATTCCCAGTGACTGAAAAGGATTGCATTTTCCCTGTGACCTCATCATGTACTCCCTTTGTGACATCACTACAGAATACTTATCCAAGTAATTTGATTAGCTCTTCAGGGCTGGGTTGGATTTTTTTTTTCTCTTTTAAATCAGTAAGAGCTCCACTGTTGCTACAGATAAGCAGCCATTTTGGGTTATTTGAGTGCAAAGTGCAGATAAGATGACTGTCTCCTGGAGGCTTTCGTTGTCTCTTTTTGCTAGTGGCTTTTTGTTTCTCCCCCTCTCTATATGAAAGTTCTCTGAGTTTGTCCTGGGGGGGGGGGAAAGTACAGTGATCACAACTGCTTCCACAAGTGGTTGTGGAATCTGTACCGCCCTTGGGAGTCCCGGCCTGAATTTGCAAGTCTCACTTCCGCGTGTGAGCTGGCGCATCCCCCTACTGCAACAATTCGGCCTGTCCCCAGCGCTCCTGCAGAGAGGGTTGAAGGCCGGGCAGATTCTTAAATAGCTAATGCTTCTCCGTTAAAGATGCCTGTGACACAGAATCTGGCAATCAGGTTCTTTACATGATGAAAATGGATCCAACTCTGTATCAGCCCTGGAGAACAATGATTCTGTGAGCTTCCAGCAAGATACATGGGAAGAGAGTCTTTCCCCTTCTATGTGCTGAAGAAAATAGATAGCGAGTCTAGGATTTGGCAAAGGTAAAAGGTATTCGGTTTCAGTTATAAGAGCGGAATATTACTGGAAGCTGGAGAGAAAGTTTTAGCCAGAAATCCAGGATTCATCCAGCAGGTTCTGATTCCGACAACTCAGCTGTGTAGAAGTCATTGCACCTCCTCGCTTCCCTGCTCTCTGAAGCGCAGGCTGATACTTATTTACCTGCCCTAACACGGAATCAGCTGAGTCGGTAAGTGCTAGCAGAGTGCCAGCGGCCACTATTTCTAGAGCTTAGAACTTTTCAACTGAATCATATATAGCACAGCCCAGGTCAGGTGGATTTGATGTGCGTCCAGTCACTTGGGTTTTTTCCCCTTTGCCAAATAATTTAAAATCACAACACTGGTATAAAGAGCTGACCTACAAACAATTGTTTCTACGTGCATATAAAGCTTGTGTCGGAGCTGTAGCCTGCTACGCTGGTTTTCATCTATGTTTTCACAGCTCTGAGGAGCTGAAAGGAGCTGTTCTGACCATCCAGCACCCATCTCCCGCACAGCCCAGGTCAGAGCCTTCTCCCGCGATACCCTGACTACATTCCTGTTCTTTGCTATCATGGTCCCGGGTAATAACCAGAAGGGAGCGCCCACAGTCACGTGGGGGATGAGCCAGTCCAGTCTATTTCCTCATTTTCAGGGTCAGCAATTCCTTATATTTCTTCACACTTACAGAGCATTTCCCAGGCTAGCAGACGAAACAGCTGCAGTCCACTTTCAGCTCTGCCGGTAACCTGCAGCTGAAGACAGACAACTGGCTTTCCTTCCTGCCCTTCCTGCGCCCCGCAAGGCTTCAAACAGCTCTTGTCTCTAAAGTCAGTCTAGGGCCTTTCCTATTAGGACCTCTGAAGAGCTCCTCTAAATAGGAGTCATCATGATAAATTACACCTAATTAAATACTCAACCTTTTCAAAAACCTTGTGAAAGAGATAAGTTAGGTGAGTTTTATCAGCCCCAGATTACAAGGAGATCACAAGATTACCTATGAGATATGCCCAAAGCTACATATCACACAACCAGAAGGCAAGCCAGGACCGCATTCCTCTGCTAATGCCACGCTGTAATCTCCAGAGCGCGCTGCCTCCAAAACCAGCCTTTATCATCACGACCTCATTCTCTTGAAAGAGTTCTGTCTTTTCTTCACCTTTCTGTATTATATAGTCATCCCCCCCGCCACCACCACACCTGCCATCAAGGAAACGCCTAATATAGTGGTGTATCTTCTGTTGCCTGTAATATTTTAACTCCATTCATCAGCACATCTGTGTTTCCTGGCAAGTGTGTAAAGAAAATGTACCTTCTAGAGGCATGGTGTTAAAAGAAGTTGAGGACATGGACTGCTCAGGCAGCGTTCCCTGATAACACACAAGTTAGAAAGCATGTTTCATCTCTCCAAAGGAAAAGAAAAATACAGGCTTTCCTAACATGTTTATAACTGTGGCTTCATCCTAGAAAACAGATACCCCAGGGGAAAAAAAAACCCTAGCCGGTAGTTACTATGTCTGCATCTCCTGGTGTTCTTATACTACTTCATGTTGCGGTATCTTTTTGATTTCTCTGCATGTATATATACCTTTATAGATACATACCTTTGAAGCACCTATTAAAAATAAAGGGTTAAGTAAAATTACTGTGTGCAGCAGATGTGCATTGCGATGACTTTCCTAAGTGTTATTCCTCTCTGTTTTTCACAAGCTTCTACCAGTCTGCTCTCAGCAGGAATGCCCTATGCAGGATTAAAGGAAGCAACAAAACAGGAACAAAAGTCGGGTTTCCCTGGCAGCGCAGTTCATGTGCCTCTCAAACGTGCTGCTTCATCTGTCTCACAGAATAGCGATAGGCCCTGCAGAAGAGAAAAATAAATTATGCCTTAATTAAGCACTTTTTTTTCTGCCTTTTTTTTTTTTTTGGTGTGTGTTCCCAGTGAGGGAAGGCCATGTCATTCTAACTGCATCCATAAAAATCCGTAACGCATAACTTCACTTTTTCTTCCCCTCTGTAATTCCCAACTGCTTCTCTGGGAGCAAAGCTGCTCTGTTTGGGGATGTTGGCTTGCGCTGACTGCAAGAGCCTGCCTAAGGACCAGGCAGGAGAGGGGACAGCCATTCATTTCCAGGTTACCTCTGAACGATCGTGTGGCCTAATATGATTAGTTGGGCTGCCTGTGCGTAACCTTTCAGATGTGTCAAGTGATTCTGTGACCAAAAAGCAATTTGGATTTTGTGGTTAACTGCGTGCCCCAAACAAAGCGTAGGAGATCATTGATGAGAACTTTTCTGTGGCGTCTGTCTAATCAGTAATGAGTTCACACTACAGCTTGGCACTTGTATCTCCACCCTCCTATGAAATTTGCTTGAAATCAATAAATGCTTTATTTAGGGAGTCACACAGGCTGCCTTGATCTACCCAGTAGTTTCATAAGGACCGGCAGTACCATGTGGAACAGAAGTTCGTGTGCCCCTGCGCCATGCTCTGGTGCACAGCGCACCTCTTACCCGTACATCTCCTGCACTCACTCAGTGGTTCGGACTGAGAACTGTCTGTGTAATGACTAATGTAATCAGAAGCCCATCTTGATTAGTCCCTCTACACATCACTGTATGCAAAAAAAAAGCGCATTAACTCTGGACTGCTAAAAGCCAGCTTGAAATTCTGTGACCACATCAAAGTAACAACAATTAACAAGGCTAAATGTCTCCTGTCATAGCCTATTCCCAGCCCTCCCTGCGCTGCTCTACTAAGCAAAGCAGCCTGTTTGTTTTTCTAGCACAAGCTGACCTTCTGCGCAGTCAATATCTAAAACACATTGTCTGAGAAGAGGGAGTTCACAACATCGAATTATGCAATTATACGAGTGCACCCAAGCGTTTAGCAATGCAGACTGCATCCATTCCTGCTGACTAGCTGTGATTTTCAGATACATCGGAACCGGCATGTCTTGAAATGTGAATTCTTTGCAGATGGCTGTATCTGCTCAGCAGAGAGCTGTAGGCAAAACTCCGCTATGATATTCCGAACAGCTCTCCCATTGTGTAGCTCTGGGGCATGTGAGAGAGGGAAAGATGTGAACAGAAAGACATCTGCAGCTCCAGTTCTGCTGTTTTCCAGATGGGCCAAGGCTGATAAGCGGAGCTGGGCAAATTTCTGTAACAACCCTCCTGACCGTGAAACTTTCCCAGTTTGAAGGGTACGGAGGGGCCAGGATGTAGAGAAAGTACTGGGAGCACTGGCTGGGCTGAAACAGCATAGGTGAACAGCACGTGCTATTTTGAAGACATCTAGGACAGCCAGCAACTGCTGAAATTCTACAGACACGTCACTTTTTAACAGAAATACAGACTGAAGAGGACTGTATGGGTTCTTTCATAGCTTGAACACCGACATAAAATTATTAGCAAGTCTAACATCCTGACTGTCCTTCACGGCAAAACTTGAATGCTTGCGGTTTAGGTATTTCAGATTTCCTATTTCAAATGTGAAGAGTTTAGGGTAAATTACGGTGTTTATGGTTTGAGGGGGGCTTTTTTTGTTTCATGTTTTGGTAAAAGATAGGCAATACTACAGAACCATGCTTTTGAATTTGGAGGAGTTTGCAAATGTCAGAGATGGCGCAGAACTACAGAGCTGACAGGTTGAAACCGAGAAGAGGTTCATGGGTGGATGGGAGCTGGAGACATTCTGTTTCAAATATCTATGACTGCAATCCTGTCAAAGAAGAAACAACATGAAGTGCTTAGATCTAGTATTGTCAGTTCTGACTTCATTTAGGTCAATGAATATGTGGGGTAACTCCACTAAACCAACTGAATTATTTTTTATTAGGTAATGGGCAAAATCTGACCTTTTGAAAAGGATTCTGGGAAGCACAGATGTGGATCACATCTACCCTTTTCATCCTGGTCATTTTAAATCCTAAGTGCTCTATATGGTTTAAATAGACCTGTCAGACAGAGGCAACATTATCATTTCTACTTCATGGGGGAGGCAGGCAGATTAGATGATTTGCCCATGGCTATACCTCCTGAAAGAGCCAGGAACTGAACCAGACCGGTCCAGTCTCAGTGTCTCAACCACAGGGTCATCATTCCCTTCCTTGAAATGGTTTCCGAAATCATGATTATACTGACTGGAAGCCAAAGTAGTGCAAACACAAACTCCCGATAAACCACAAGCTACACTTACGGGCTCCTTCCTTGCCCTTCCTAAATAAAGTTTCAGAGTATTTCCCGTAGTTCTTCAGGGCACAAAACCATATTATGGCTTGAAGAGAAGACAGATTTACCAAGAGGAATCTGTTGTTTTTGAAAGTCTATTTCAATTTTTATTGAACAGGGCTTTCCCATGGGAAAGAAAAACAACACACTGCTTTGCGCCAGCGTCTATCTCCTTTCCCTATAACTACCATTTTATTCATAGGGAAGAGGGGGATTGATCTGAGCAAAGAACAAACAGAGCACTGCGTTGAATGGTGGCAACATGAGCACCTGAGATGTGAGAGACACCAAGCCAACCCACCGGTTCTTTCGCCCAGGTAGGTGACCTGTTGGATTCGTTGTACTGCCACTTGCCTCTCATGGCTTAGCGTTATGCTTGGGGTTACTCCAGTTGTAATGGTAAATTATACAGGAGGAGGGCTGCTGCAAATACCCTGTGTTAGCCTAATGCAAGTGACCAGAAACTGCAAAAGCTGGCAACTCCGAATCTTGTGTGGTGTGTTAGGAAATATATTGGCTATTAAAAGGGTTGAGAATAAAAACAAGGAAGGAAGCAGGAGAGGCGTGCAGATGGCTGTTGTAGGACTGGTGCCACTCTACTTCAGTCAGAAACAAATTCCTCCCTGTTTTTTTAGATAGCTTCGCAAAGAGGATGTGTTAGTATTAGTTCCTGACGCTGGGGGTTTGTTATCGGTGCATATGACGAGAGACAGTGTCCCAGAGGGGCAAAGATCTGTGTAAACTGGTTGTTGTCATTCCTAAGTACAGACAGATCCAACTGCCTTTCCATGATGACCAAGCTAAGACTAAAAGTTGTCTCTCTTCCTTCAGATGAGTGTCCAAGCTCCTGTAGGATATACCACATGGGAGACATGGAAAAGCTTCATTTTCTTAAGATGATTATTTTCTATGATTTTTTCACAAATTTTTGCCTTCGGAGAGATTTGCCTCTCCTGTATTAGTATGCTCAGAAAATAGAGTGGCATCAATTTCAGGACCTGCAGTTAGAATTCCTGACTTCTCAGTCAGAAGCTGTGAATCATCTGCTGTTTAGTGATAAGCAGGTCGTTTAGCCTTGTGGCTTCTGCTCAGAACCTGACCACAAGCTAAGGGAAGTCACGGGGAGTTTCTCCCCTGATTTGAATTTGGCTTTGAATTGGACAGCTGCTTACAGACACACTGAAAAGATCGATGCCCTATGGAAGTATGAAGTCTTCTATACTAGCTTTTATAACTCACTCTTTCCTTCTAATGGAAATAACTTACCGTTGAGTGTGCACAGGGATCATTCCAGCAGCAAAAGCTGGGTTTCTTCCACCTTCCTTCCATGAATGGGGTGAGACAATCCAGAGTGAGAAAATGTACTACGACAAGCTCTGACTTTGCAAAATACTTATGCCTGTGCTGGTTTGTGTTCCTTTCCCAGGCAGCACCTGACAGCGTGCTTAGGCAAAGCCTCTGCAATAGCAATTAAAATCAGACAGTAACTTGACTTCAATTTAAATGTTTCTGTCATATTGACTGCCGTAGCACTTAAGTATGGACTTAAAATTGACTCTATGCTTATGCAATGTCCTGAATAAAACCACTTTCCTGCGCTGAGACCTCTGTCCTTATTGTGATGAAGTGCTCAGGTCTCGTCAGGCTCTATTCCCCGGCAGAAAATAACGGGGACTTTCACCCTGGGAACTGCAGAAGCAGGCAGCAGCCAGGGCCAGCTGACTGCTTCTCAGGGGGCTGAATTCTTCGATTTTGCAGCGAGAGCAGAGGTACAGAAACATGTGAGCTGCTGGATCAGGAAAAACTAAGCTCAAATATGAGGGAAAGTGGCAACGGTTTACTTTGTCCTTTCCTGTACTTTTGTCTGCCATAAATGCAAAGGGCTTCCTATTTGGGGCTGTGGGTGAGAGCCAGAATTTTCAAAACTTTGGCTCAGCTCCTGCTAGCATTCATGCTCTGCTTATCTCGCTTCCGGCGCAAACCATTTCCAGAGATGGTGTTATTGAGAAAGTTGACGGTTGTGATGGAAGCCAAGGAAGAAGAGTTAGCAGAAAACCAAGAGACTGAATTCAAAGACTGACAAGAACTGGCCATGACCATTCTCTCTCCAGACGTTATCAGCAAGATTAGAGCGTGCATTTGTGCAGAACTGGGGCAGCTGAGCCCTACCGCGCTAGCAGCTACTGACAGAAATAGGGTAGTGAAACAGGCTGTGTTTTCTAGCACTTTCTGTCTAAGGAGATTTTTGTAAAATCAGAGCAATGCCATCCACCCCGGGTATCTGCATGAGACTCAGCAGCAGGCTGTGCTCTCCTCTGCTGGGAAGCAGGCGGAAGAGCAGGGCTGCAGTACTGAGATTGCCGTGGGGCTGCAGCGTGCCCACACCAGACCAAAGCTCTAGAACGAAGCTCAAGAATAAAAGCTTGACCACTGCAAAATGAGAATCAGTTCAGAGCTGGATTTCTAAATCACCTTGTTATGGGCGTGCCCTGATTCAGCAAGACGTAGAAGCGTATCTCCAAGCCTGAGTTTAACACGACCGCTTGGGTTTAAAAATCTTGGCTGAGTCAGGGCCAGTAACAGGAGCTATAAAGTGACACCGCGCACCTCAGATTTACAGCCCAGGATTTCAGATTGTCTAGACCTTAACCATCCAGCCTCCCCAGAATGTTCCGTAGCACTGAAGCAGGACCATGAAGGACTTAAAATGATCAATCATAAAGATAACTGACTAACAGTGTCTGCTCGTGCCTGTTGCAGGAAAAGTTTAGTAGAAGTGTCAGCATAAACAGTTCAAAGGCTTTTTGACACCAAAGGGATCAGCCTTCTGGGTGTATGGTTTTAAATTGCTGCTATTTGTCTGAAATAGTCTATTCTGCGAGACTTTATTCCGACTATTATGATTACATGTTTAGGAATATCATACATTATAACCACAGAACCAAAACGGAGAGCGTTTCTACGGTGGTATGTTTTGAAAATGAGAAACTTAAGTCAAATGTTAATGTAAAAATTATGCCCGTTGGATTTTATAAAGACTTTTACTGTGTTTGAGTAGACTGCAGAATATGTGGTTCGCTGTTTTCTGTAACATCATCAGAAGGAGGTTTATCTGCATGTGCATTTGTGCTTGGTGAGTAGTTTGGGCAGCAGCTATCTGCTGTGTGAGAAGTGAAGCCTATGCATGAAACCCTGGCTCTTTACGCTGGCAGAGACAAATGTTTCCATTTAAAGGAAGTTTTGCATAGTCTTGTGCAGAAAGTTTAGGCTATCTTATTACTTCTTGCGCTCGTGCTAAGGTATGCTATTAGCTGGTTAGTTCATGGATGCACTAAATAGCTTAAATACAGTATGACTACCATACGTACAGTCTGAACTGTATGCAGAGCTCAAGCACATGTTTGGATAGTACGTGCCCTTGAAGGTAACTTTCAAAAGGAAAAAAAAAAAGTTATAAATATTTGTTTGCTGAGAACAGCTGTACAGAAACAGCATAAAGGTATTTTAAGCATCTCTTCTTACTTCTCTTTCACCTGACAAACTCCTGTTTGACCGAAGTTGTTTACTATTTGTAAACATACCATCGAGTGAAGACTCCTGGTACAAATGGCTATAGTGACTGTCCACACCCGAATGGCCCGGGAGGATCATTCTGTGAATATGAACTGTACCTTACTGGCATCTCTTCATGCTACCACAGTCAAGGCAACACAAAATTTGCAATGCCCAAGGGCTTACAGATCAAGACAGCAACCTACTTTATGTCAAGAATTTGGCCTACAAGTCATCACAGAATAAAGGGGTGATTCTTTTCTCTGCCTTCTACTTAAGAGCTAAGATGGCAGAGTCTTCCTGTTGCTTTTGTTTTCACTATAGTCTGACTTGCGCTCTCCCTCCAGGCTTTGTTTTAAAAAATTGGAATGGTCCAGTGGATGCTCTGTTACAGTTTCTCTGTGCCCTTCAATATTTTCCTCTTAAACCTGAATCTCAATCCATTGGCTACCTTGAGACCTGACACAGTTTATACAGCACGGTTCACACAACCCTTGCTCCCCAGGGACTGTCACTGACTTCAGCTGAGCCCTGCACACAGTTTATATTGCAGCGTTGGGTCTACGGCTACTAGTCTGCCGTACAGAATGAAAGGAAGGGGTTAATTTTTTTAGCTAGTTCTGAAGAATAGGGTATCACTGTATGCCAGAATTAAAATGAGAATGAATCCAGACTGCAGTTCTTCAGGACATACGATATTTTCTATAGATCTCCCTTTGCCTCTTCCCTTCAAAATCACACTGTCTTTAACATATATTACACGTATTATATTGTGATGTAGAATTCTAATCAAGAATAGTTAAGTAATGTCATGAAATCTGCTAGACCAGAAACTAAGATTCTCCCTTTTAATATGTTTATCTACCAAACAACTTAGCGCTACAGTAATCATTGTGAACAAAGAAAAAATGCCAGACCCTAATCAGCACGCAGCAGGGATGGGTCATGAACACATTTATCTTTCTTCTCACAAGCCTCCCCTGGATAAAGGAAATGCCCTAATACTCAAGGCATCTTGGACACCAGATGGCTGATTATTAGACATTTTATGAAAAGGAAGGAAGTAAAGAGAAACAGCCTGAATTTTCATGGTTCTATAGGGACAGGGGAAAGGAAAGCGGAATGAGGACCTAATCCAAAACTTACTGACTGGGAAGACACTGATTTCAAAGGACTTCGGATCAGAAGGAACAAAAGATCTGTGTTTGCCTTTCCTTCTGCAGATTAATTTTCAACTCATCAAGAACCAGAATGATTGACAGGTGAGTAATATACCCTTTCTATTATCATTGCTGTAATGACTTGCAGCTGAGTCGTTTTTTTTGCAGGGGACAGGTTTGAGATTTTAAATAGTCAAAATAATGTCGCAAGTTTCCTTTAGACTATCTGCAGGCTTTTCATAAACCTGGTCTCCAAGAGCCTGACGCTGTAGAGCAGGAGCAGGCTGTGAGGTCAGGAGGAACACCAGAATGCATGGGCAGTTGCTTGCAGAATTCCACCTCCCATGAAGGAACTCAACAGGCAATGCCAGACACATTTGGGCTGATTCTCCACTAATATAATTTGGCCCAGCCTGTTTTACAGGCTCGACTTTTAGAAAGCCGTGAAAGCCAGTTCCTTCTGTTTTTATCTACTGTGGGGTTCTTGCCTCTGCTAAAACAGAGATGTTAGTCTATCCAGGCTCTCTCCAGAGGTGACTACATAACTGAGAGCTACAAGACGTGCACAAGAATGCTTAAGGGAAAGAGACTTCACGGGTGTTTCACAAGTGGAAGATGGCAATAGCCATCCCAGGTCCCACCATGCACAATGGAGGGACACAGCTACATCAGATGTGCAGATGAATCTGGGGAAGAATGCGGATGTTGGATCTAGCGGTCTTTGTGGTCCTGCTCCTCCCGAAGAAAGGGATGTGGATTATCCAGCCGGCCCTGCTGATCCCAGGACAGACCGCCTTCTTGCTGGGTACGTGATGAGAGACATAATGAATTGCTTGAGAAACGTATGTGGCCACCCCACTTCTGAGGCATTGCACATGCAGATGTGGAAGAAGGGTTGCAGAACTGGAAGCGAGGCCTCCCAGTATGACAACTGGTGGTAAAATCTCTCTCCTCACAGAAGAGGCTGTGTCAGGAAAAGTTTGGGTTTTCTTTTTTTCCTTTTGCCAGCAAAACTGGCATTGAGTCAGAGTTCTGCTGACAGAAGTATGGCACACAGGGGTGTGAGGAATTTTTTCTCGTTTTTCTAATCAACATAACTACATTGCTGAAACACTGAGTGCAGGACAAACCTTACACAGGGCGTGCACAGCAGAATCTGGACTCGTGTCCTTTCTATAGGCCTGTCACATCAAACGAATCCAAGAGCACAGGGTATAATGTGAACAGGTGATTAACCCGTCCAACTCCTTTCCCCGTATTTAAAACAACAACAAGAAAGGGCTTGGGGGAATGGAGCTAATAGCCAGGTGGGATAACAGCTCTGAAAAATGTAATGATGGACCTTGAGCCTTTTTCCACACAGATGAAAGAGGGGCTGCTGTGGTGCAGTTCAGCAATGTGCTAATGACAGAGGTAGCGGCAAAAACAACTAAAACCTTCAGCCGTGTTTCAGACTCAGGGCTGTAATCTCCTTATGCAATACGCTTGACAAAGCTCTCTTGTGGAATATGATCCTGCTTTTTCCACCACAGTGTATACCCCCTCCCTTGCCAGACTGTGGGTTACTGGGCTTTATTTATTTATTTATTATTTTTACTCTTATAACATTTAACCAAATAAACTGGTTATTTGGCTGCAGATAAAACAAACATGAGGAAGCTCTGCTTGCAGGGATGGGTATGCCTGTCTGAGGGGAAGAGCAGCAGCTCACCTGCTGCAGTGTTTTGAGAGGTAAAGCTGCCTAATTATTTTTTATTATCCCTGTGTTGTTTTGTTAACCAAATATTTGTCTTTTTGCCTCACACACATCTAATGCCAATATACAAATTGCACAAGGGGATTATGCCAGCATGAGTCAATCTTGGGTGTGTTTATCCTCGGAGAGACATAAGCCTGTGTTTCTAGAGGCGGGTGTTTCTTATCCTTGTTAGACCTATGAATATCTTTCGCCAACAAAATTTGTCACTTTTCACTGCTGGCACGTCTGCTGCTAGAACAAATCCCGCAGACTGGCAGGCCTCCAAGTGGGGTGGGGGCTAAGTCCTCTGTGACTATCATTATTTAGTATTTACATTACAGCCGCGCATAGAGGCTTCTAGCTGAGACTCAGGCGTTGCGGTGCAAACAGAGAGTAAAAGACACTTCCTGCCCCAAACAGTTTATAATCTAAACAGGAGCGACTGGTGATAAATAGCAGAGAAAAGGCAGCATTATTGCAACATAGCCAATGCTAAAGCAAGCCTGCAAAACCCATGAGATTTTTCTAAAAATAAAAGTTTTTATTTAAAAAAAGGTTATTTGTTTTATAAACTATTAAAATTCGTATATCCAAGCTTTCTTAGAGCTAGAAAGTTTTTGGTTGCTGTAACAGCTGCAGTTCTTGCTTACTCACATGACTCCAAGAGGTGAGGTCTTATAAGATGGACACGCGGCTCCCACGATCCTCCTTTCAGTCCCATTTCAAAGTTCCTTTCCGTTCACCTGTCTACAGAAAACACCGAGTGCAGCTACACAGCTAGTTTCTTGTGCCCTCCATTTGCGGAGCACGAGAAAATGATTTTTAAGAATAACAGTAGTATTTAATTTTCACGGCTCTTCCTCCATTATTCTCAGCATATAGTTCAGTCTCCTCGATCTATCCATGTCTCATTGGTATATACTACCGTCAAACCTGTGGATTTGCTGTTCCATCCCTTGCTTTCGACCTTGCCATTTTAACCGGCAGAGAGTCCTATTAAATTCCTGTGTTCTCTGATGACAGGTGATACAAAAGAAGGAAAAAAATAAGCAGACAGAAAGGAGTGGGTGTTTTGTCTGCCCAAGGTGGCCTCTACTGTAATTTGTGCATGAAGCTCACCAAACAGGCAGCTGGGCAGGAAAAGGTCTGTGGAGAAGTGGACCTATGCTAAAATCTTTTTTAAAGGTGTATGTAGGCCAAATCTTAAACCAGTATGAACTGGTTTGTCTCAGTTGCAGGCAATGAAGATATTTAAACCGGGGAAAACGGTGCGGATTTGTCCCATGACCACCATCTCACCATCTTCACTTTCTCTCTATAACCTAACGAGAATATCCAGCAGCACGTCTAAAAATAGGACTTAAGTTTCTCAACTTCACAGCAGACAAGCATGCCAGAACTACTGTGTATTGTGCTGCGCTGCGATGAGAAAGGAATACTCTTACTGTCTGTGTAGGAGGAAGCCTTTGAGGGGAAAATCATGGATAATAAAGGCCTCTCTTATCTGAAACACCTAACATTTCAGCTCATCAAATCCCAACACTGCATTTTCTTAAAACAGGTTTCTATTATGTGTTAAACACATCAAATAGAGTAATTTAGTCTCATCATCTAAATTCAGTGTTGTGATAGCTGAATGAAATTGGGGCAAGCTAGCTAAAAAGGTAATAGAAGCTTTTCATAAAAGCAGCATGTGAAATGCATCAGCGGCTTGCTTTCTTCGGGGGAAAAAAAAAAGAAAAAAGTCTTTGCTTTTCTCCGGTGAGCTTATGTTACTGAGCTGAAGACCCTTGATATGGTCTATAGGGCAGGACTTCCTAGAGGCGATTAGCAAGATTAGGACTCTATTGTGGTAGTTAGCAAAGGAAAATTCTTGTCCCAGAGAACTTGGCCTGTGTGGGCAAGAGATATGGGGGGCAGTGGGGAAGAGAAATCCTTTCAGTTCTTAGGTCAGTGACTTAACCAAGGACTTGACAGTTTTCTCTGATCCAGTCTAGGCATTCCACATCTTATTGTTGTTTTCAGAACTATTGTTTCTTTTTCATATGCAAAAAAGGCCACAGTACACTTCACATAGGAATGAAGTACACACTATGTGGTTCCCCTGATTCAAGAAAAAAGTGGGTTTTTTCCTCTACAGAATGCAGTTCTTATCTCTACCACACACACGCTGTACAGTCAAGAAAATGTCCTAACAAGTGCATCAATAAATGTATAATATATGGCACGAAAAATGTTAGTTCCCTGAATCTCTGGGCAAAACAGCTCATTCAGTGGTCCTTCTGGCATTGCCCAACCACTGTATTTCTCTTTTCAAAACCTCTGACAAAGTCTTTTTATCCCCCTTTTCTTATAGACAGGGAGCTGTGATTCCAGACAACTTAAAGTATCAAGATTACACACAAAGTTTGTGGTGAAACAGCAACCTGAATTTAGTTGCCAATTGACATGGTTTCCTCCCACTTCTTTCTGTATCTTGTTTTCAAGGCAAAGACCATGAAAAAATCACAACAGGATCAACACGGGAGAATTCTAAATTGTCTGTACAAGATGCAAGATGATGGGAAATACTGCTTACTAGGCACAGATGCTAATGAAGTTGGAATCATTTTTTTTCCCCCCATTCTGAGCTGCATTGTCCAATGCACGTTCTCAATGCAGACCTCATATGAAACACAGTGTGTTTAAGGAATTAAATAAAGACCCTAACATAGATGTGTTTGACAGTTGAATACAACCTGTGTCCCATCATAAGAACAGTATATGGGGATGCTCTGTCACGGCTGGTTTTGTGGGTCTGGAAAAAGGGATACGCTCCCTCTGAAATCCTGCTGGCCTCATCCATGAAATCACAGAAATCACACTCGCTCCCCACCCCGTGTTCAAAAATATCTGCTCCTGGTATCTCAGCATCACATCTGTTCAGTGGTCACCCTGGATGACGCAGGCTGCAACTCTGTGGGACACCGAAGGTTGCAGCCCTGTGCTAACACGGCCCTGGGTTCATCTCGCCGTAAGGCAATGGTTCCCCTGCGGGTCAGTGTGCGCAGCTCTGCCTCTTCCCTCCGCCTTGCTACTGGAGTCAAAGCAGCTAGCTAGGACGAGAGCAGCTCACTTGTGTGCAATCTGCTTCCAGAGGAGAGCACTCAGAGGTTACCCATTTCTCCTGTGAGTGTGACAGCCTCACGAACATGCGAGCCAGCGAGCAGTGCTGAGCAGGGACATGAATGCATGGCGCGTATGGAGTGTTTAGTCAGCACATTTTTCCATGCAGGGCCGGAGGGCAGTCTTGTACGCTGGGACTGGAATGCTGCCCACTTATGGTAGCCAGTTAATGAGGCCGGCACTCCCAACGCCGTACACAAACACTTGCAGAGAACGCCAAGGATCTTGTGATGCACGGCCCACAATTTTCCTCGTTTGCTTTCTTACGCAATACACTCGGTTTTTTGACTATTAGCAAATGGATGTTCTCGGGTGGGTATACAGTGAATATCTATAAGAGTAATATCCCCGTTAATAATATTTCCCAGTTCCACGGTCACCTGTATTTGAGGTGTCAGACTGTCAGAGTTCTACAAACTAAAATCTCCAATGCTAAACTTGCAGTGCTCCTAAGAGAATAGGGATAAAGGCTTTTTCACAAGGTCAGAAATAGGAAGGTAATAAGCAAAATAAGTTACTTTCCCAAAACCACAGGACTCATCAGATGGCAAACTAATTAAATCCCAATCCAGCGAAGTCCTTAGTGCGTATGAAATTTACAGCATGTGAATAATAACAATGAAATCGAATACTTAACCTGACCCACATTCTTAAGAAAATTACTGAACAGCATATGCCACACTACTTGGTGCAAACGCACACAAACTAATGTGGATACCAGTATCCATCTAACCATGAGAAAAACAGCTCAGTATCAGCTGACTTGCCCTGCTCCACTGCCTCATGTCCTGTATTCGTACTGCTTGCCCCTTTTATTTTGCATAAAACTCTTCTGTATTGCCACATGTGGCTCAGATGTCATTTTAGCTTTTAAAACCTGGTGTCAATCTAGTCCGAATTAAGGAGGCTGCCTTCTGCTGTCAGCAAGATGCAACCAAATTGCCTTTCTGGATCACTTGGGTCAGATGAAGAGACCTAATTTTTCTGACTGGGAGATGCGCAGTTCCTGCACGCATGTCTCAGTCCTGTGCGAGTCCATCAGACAGTTGGGACAGGCAACCAAATGCACCTGTAATGCAGTTACCTCTGCCATTTTTCTAGTGTTTTTCTATTGTGAAAGCTGAAACCACAGTAGTTCCACGAGGCCGTCATAAAGTTCCCTCCTACTCATGGTATGAATGAACCCACATGACTGTTGCACTCAAATGTTTATATTCACTAAAAGGTGTTTATAATAATGCCCTCCTCATGTGCTAGACCTGCACTTATTCCTTACTAAGCAAACGTTTATGTCAAATAAAGCATGTACCTGATCAATTTATAGAACATTTGGGAAAGGCTATTTTAGGAAAACTCTCTATGGCCTTAGTAAGTGACTTGTTCATCGGTAGCGCTTGGTTTGTGCCGGTGCAATGGCACAGCCGTCACAGTGTCAGCGAGCTCCATAACTGCGCACACCACACCACAGGCTCCATCCCCAACGGCTCCGGCTCTGCCGCGGCTGCAGCAGAACCCCCATCTGGAAATGCACATGGGGCTTCTGTGGGACAGCGCTGAAAACACACAACGCCATTTTGATGCTGCTTTTAACCTCCGGATCTTCAGGTCCTCGTGGCATTTAATGTCTGCCGACACACGGACGGGCTCATCTCACCGTGTTGCGCACAGCGCTCCTTCCAGCACCAAGAGGTGTGAGGGGCTTGGCTGGGCCGGCTGCGCCCTCGCACCTCCGGGCGGGTTGGCCAAGCCCAGTGCTGCCCCTGACCCTTTTTCCTTCAGTGCACCAGCACTGGGGGCTCCTCTAGGGCGAGCTGCGAGTCCCGACATGCCTGTGGGAGGGCTGAGGTGGGCCGAGAGCGCGGTGAGAGGCTGAGGCGGGCGGAGGGAGGCACTGAGGCAGCAGTAGGGATACTGAGGCGGGCGGTGAGGGGCTCAGGAGAGCCGAGGGAGGCACTGAGCAGGGCGGTGAGGGGCTGAGGGAGGAGGTGAGGGGCTGAGGGAGGTGCTGAGGCGGGCGGTGAGGAGCTGAGGGAGGCGCTGAGGGGCTGAGGGAGGTGCTGAGAGGCTGAGGCGGGCG
>VZSZ01003834.1:233130-307750 GCA_013398815.1 Ibidorhyncha struthersii
GTTCGCGGGCAGCGGGAGCCGCGTGTGGCCGTGCCCCGCCGCCCCTCGCCCCGCTGCGCGGCCCTGGGGCCTGTAGCTGGGATGCGGTGGCACTGGAGGTGGATGCGATGTGAGGTGGGGACCAGAGGTGACTTGAGGCTCCCCAGCAGAAGGTGGGTCGCCACACCGCGTGTCCTGGGAAGCTGGATAGACTCACGCTTTCCCTGCGGTCTTCGGTGTTTGCTTCTGATGGTTCCTGCCCTCTGGCCCAGGCCTGTCCCTCTATCCCGAGCTCGGTTTCACTGATCTGATCTGATCCTCCTTTTCACTCCGTTGGTGTGGCTGACAAACAGCATCAAGTCTGCGTTGGAGAGATCTTTTGCTGTTTAGAAAGATTATAAGAAACTCTCTAAGCACAAAACATGTGCTGTTATGCTTTCGAAGAAGGGCTGAATCTGTACATGAATCTGCATAAGTATTTAGAAAGGCAATGTAGATTTATTTTTGCTTAGTTTGACCTTTAGATACTTAAATAACATTTCATTTTACCTTGCGTGCAGGTAGTGTGCTCTAAGCAAAGTAACCGCCCCACCCCCGCTCTGTTTGATAGAAGTTTAATGTAAAGGCTAATTAATAATGGTCCTTTTCTCTAGTCTGGTACTGGAGCCTGTGGAGCTAGAGCATTGGGCCTTTAGGAACAAAGATCATTACAACAGTGTATCTGTAACAAACATATGCTGCAAAATCCATCACATGAGAACTGAAGGTTGGAAAAAAAATGTGAAACAATAGGTGGTAGGTAGCTTTTGGCAGAACCTCTTGGAAATCTATCATTCTTCCTTTTTTCTTCCCCTGCCTTTTTTTTTTTGTGAGTGTTTTCTTCTGTTTGTTTTGTTTTGTGGGGTAGGTTTTTTTGTTGTTTTTTAAATGTGCAGCACTCTTTTTCCTCCTGCCACTTCCAAATAGTGTTCAAAAGACTATTCTTTATAAAACAATATTTGCATAGGCTTTTGGCAACCCTACTGACAGCCTTTTTATTGCTCAAACAGTGTCAATCAGCATCATTTTGGAAAATGATCGTCGATATTTTGGTGGTGAACCTGTTCTAAAAGGAAACCTTTATTCACAAAGGATAAAGGCCTGCTGTCATCTTTACGTTCTTCATAAAGCAACAAAAGCTGTTTCTAGCAATAGTTGTCAAATGTGTGCATGCATCCCTCTTAAACAGTTATCTGCTTAAAAAAATGGGTGCCACATTCACTGTTGATCATAAAATTTATGATCAGAAAAAATCTTAGCTGAAGACATTCTCTTTGATGAACGGTCCAATATATGATTTCTCTGGAAATTCAACCAAGTACTGGATCTCTGCCAACATGCGAAGCTGTGGGCATGGATATAGACTCCATGCCCTTTACTCTGTTTGGTTGCCTGTACCAAAATACATATTGTCAAGCATAGCCCGAGTCTTGTGCTTAACTCTCTGTGCCAGTCTGCCGTGGGTTTGTCTACAGCCGCAGAGCAGAGAACCAGACTGTGGGAGAGGAGGGTCTGTGTTTGCTTCCCTAAGTTGTAATTTCCCAGGGTGTACCAGAGGGTGGTGGGCTGTGGTGGTGTCTCAAGTACCGGGTGGCCTGCCTGTGGCATTACGTGGTGTAATTATTGCGCCTTGGTTACTGTGCCAGAAATGTGTGTGCGGTCCTATGCATTTGCCTATCAGATCACATCAGTAGAGACAAGTGCTCTGATACTGCAGAGAGCCAGTGTTACCAAGGGTTTGGCTCTGGTGTGCAGCTCTGTGCACGCTGTAGGCAACTTCTCAAGAGGCAGTAATTTAACCAGAAGCTAGGAGCTCGGAGATCTCCTTGATGAGTCGCCGAATGGCTCTGTGGATTGTGATTAGCAGTATGGGCCTGCAAGCCTCATCTCTACTTTGGATTTGAATCTACACGTCTTCTGTTCTTGTGCAGAAACTTTTTCATGGAAAAAGAATTATGAAAACTTTGCTACACAGTTTAGCAGTTATACTGATGCAGCTAAGCCACAAGGAAATGATAAAAGTAGCAAATTGGAAGCAGGAAGTACTAGTTTGGGAAGGGAGGGGACTTGACTGTGGAAGTTGAGAAGTAGCTCCTGAGGCCAAATGTGAGACTGCATGTGTGTGATTTGAAGACAGTCCAGTATACTAAGTCAAAAATCAGTTTATTGATTTCACCTTTTTTTTTTTTTTTATTCAAAGGGATGAAAAGGCAGGGAAGCTTCCATAGTATGATTTTCATATAGCTGATACACCTCTGAAAGTTCTGTAATGTCTAGTTTTGGTGCCAAAACAGTGAAGTTAACAGGTGAAGGGATATCTCCTTGAATACAATCTCCTGTATAAGTGAGCCAGAGGCATTCAGACCACCCATGCATGGGGGTGAATGCTGTCAGGTGGATGTGGCTGTATAAACTCTATATAACCAGCGCAGGTCAGACAGCAGCATGTGTTTATTGCCATTTCTAATCCCAAGGTTAGCACAGCCCTGAAGTAAAGTTCTGAAAGTAGTTGTAATGTGAATGGAATCAATAGCCCAAAACACCAGTGCAAATTCATCTAAATGCTTGTGTTACTTTTTTACACTAGACATAGTAGCTTAGTCCTTTTGGCACCACTTCCCTCTGTGCCTCTTCACAACTTAGATAGCTGTCATGTATACCACATGATTCATAATGTGTGTGTGTTTCAAAGTCAAGAACATCAACCTAACTAAAGGTATTTGAGTGCATGCTTATGTCACTCCCAGTTTACTGAGATGCTTTAAGTCCTTCCTCATTCCTCTTGTTTATAAGGTCTTCTCAAAATAAAGCACATGGTAGAAAAGGATTTCAAACTGGGACCTTGACAGGTAAAGATAAGCTCAAATGAGTGCAGGGAGAACTTTCTGTAATACAGAAAGAAGAGGCGGAGGGGGAAGAAAGGGCTATGGGAATTGCTTGCAAATAATGTGTTGAGTGTAGATGTGTTACATGAGCTGACCCTGTTTCACATGTAGGAAGGCCGTTTCTTAGAAGGGCTGGGAGTTTCCCTGTAGTGGAAAGTAGATGGTGTTAGTTTGGTTATTAGCAGAGTAGGTTCTCTGATGCCACAAGGTCTTGTATTTTTTTTTTAATTTTTGTGTGTTCTGCCGAGTAAGTGCTTGAGTGTTTTTCTTTTTAACCAACACTTTGGTATATAGCTTGCTTTCAGTTCTGTCCTAGCAGCTTTACTCACTTCTCAAGTCAACTACAAAACTGAAATGGAAAAAACCTGTAATTTTAACCATACCTAAGAGCAAAAAATGTCTTGCCATGTGGTGAGCATCCAGTGTTGCTCCAAGCACCCTTGGAAAGGAAGAACTCGGACAGTCTTTAACTCTGTCCCTATGCTAATCCCTTGCATGACTCTTATATTGGTTTTGAAAAGTTAGAAGCATATTATTTTTAGCTGTATTTCTTTGTAAAAGTGGTATCTCTCTATAATAGTTTCTCTGGCTAAGAAGGTGATAATCTGACTAGACATGACATCTGTAGTGAAGCACATGAAACTTCTAACACTGCAACTCAAGCCAGTCAGTTGGAGGTGAGGAGGAGAATAGAGTCCTAAGTGCTGGCTGCAGGGAAAGTTCCTATAGTTTCTCAGTCTCTTCTGCTGGAAACAGCACAGCTAGTTTGGTAAACTGGGATACCTTTCCCAGCCCACCCCCCCTCTTTTAACTGCAGCAAAGGCAGGTCCAGGCTGAACTAAGACCTAGAGTGTGTTTAGACTGCAGATGTATTTTCTTTATACCTTGGTTCTTACATCGTAAGAGCTAACTACAGTGTTTCTGGCATGGAAGCTGCCTCCAAACTGGTTATGGTGAGAGTGTCAGGGTGGGGCGGTAGCACGCATTGCTAAGATCTGCCTGCTCTTTAAGAAAAACCATCCTCATTGCTCTTTGGCTGGACTAAGTCTTTGATAGAGACACTCTTGGCCCCATGTGCAAGGATCACTTTGACCTCTTCCTCAGGAATGTCTTCTGTTCAGCACCTCCAGAAAATATAACACCAGATCACAAAGTGTGACTCCAGCTGTGCTGTGTCACAAATAAGTCCACTACTCCACAAATCAGTCTTTCATATTGGCTGAGTGATACCTGTAGATTAAATATGTTTGAACTTGCTTTGGCATTATCTCGATTCATTTGGCAATTTGTCTAGAAAAGGCTTATCTCTTACCAAGCAATCTCTAAGCAGAAACAAATGCTTTGAAAATGGGGTGAGGCATGCGAGGAGAGGAAAAGGAATTGTAATCGTCCAAACTTGCAGACTGGAAGTTGGGCATGTGGTATGCATAAGGAAGACTGTGTGTTTGTAAATTGGAAATAGTGGGAGTAGTGAATTTTTCAGGCCAAACTGCAACCTGTAGCCACATGTTTATGAGCCTTGTTCAGCTGCAAATACTTCATTTTCCAGCAGGTCTTATGTAAGAGAAGAAGAAAGTCTCTTATTTCATCTTACTGTTTGCATATATGCAACACGCTTGTTTCTCTTGAAGGTGTCGTCTTTTTTGTAGGACTCTTTCTTTTTTCCTAAATTTGTGGACTTCTTTGTATAAGATAGGCTTCAACAGAGATTCTATTTGGCTTGGAAGGAGGGAGAACCATATATTATTATCAAGTCTGTAGGCATCATCTGTTCTTTGTGATTTAGCTCATCTCCTACCATTGATACTGCATCAATGTTGACACAAAAAGTCAGCAGCAGTGTTTTAACCTGGAGTTTCCAGGACAAGCTCTGAGGAGTTAGGTTGTCAACAAGATGAAGATATGACAAGGGCTCCTCTTCACTTTTGTGTCAAGGCCTTCTTGCCTTGGGTTGGATTCTATGATGCACTGGCTGGCAAGCAAGAAAGGAAGTATCAGAGCAAGGCTTTGTGCTACTTTTGTCTCTCTAAGACTGCTTGCGTGGTCACTGAATTATGTTAAAACAGAATTATTCCTGCTCATCTTCATGCAGAGTCAGCTTGTAGACCCTTTTCAGCAACTGAACTCCAATAAAGAAGTTCAGCAGAGCCTGGAGCTGAGACCTCTGTACGTACGTGCCTACACATACTAACAGGAACCCACAGTCTGTCGTGCCAGACAAGCCTCAGTCTCCGCATACGATTTCTGATGTTTATTGCATGTTCAGATCTGATCAGTGGAGTAGCCCAACTTGAACCTCAGCTGCATGTAGCTAAACTTATGGATGTAACCACGCTTGCGGATACCACCTGAGCAGAACTTGGTCTGCTACTCAAGTTCAAATGCTAGCTATTAACTGCATTTTACACAAGGAAAACCCAGATTAGTGTTACAGCTGCATACTGGTGACAGATTTATAGCTATGAGTCAGCATGGTGGTACACAAATTTATCACCTGTTTTCATTAATAAATAGGAGCACTTATCAAAAGAAGTCATGTGACACCAAATTATTTAGGGAACAATTATGCTTAAAATTACATTTTCAGCATAGACCATGTAATCTTTCAGATGCTTGAGGGATAAACCCTCGCTTTCCTTTAAGGCTAAAATTTTTTATACTTATTTTCAGCCCATGGGTTTTTTTTGGTGTGTGGGGTTTTTTTTTGTGTGTTTTTTTTTTTTTTTTTTTTTAAAATTAAAATGGTAATGAAAGCAACCCTGACTATCTCTTACGGTTTTGGGGGTTGGAGAATGTATTGGCTAGATTACTGCTGTGGTGAAAGGCACAGAATGATGTATAGATGACACCACCCAGGCATACTGACTCAGACATCTCTTAGAGACTCCCCTCCCTGCTCATTTCTCGCTCCCGTGGAGTATAATCCCACACAGTCAATGCTACCAGCAGCAGTGTTGCCAGGGCTAGCAAAATGGGGGAACAGAGGTTCTTTGAGTCTGGAACCACACCTGTCCCAAAAGAAAGGGATAGTTCTTCCAAGACATAATTTGTGAGCAGTTGTGCCCATGACACTTCTGTGCACTCCTGCTTCTTGGTGGGAGTCTAAACCTAATCAAAGACTAGCTTGACATGATTAAGAAATAGTTTGGTAATCCGGCTTGGTTTGGACTGCAGCTATTCCTTATTGGCATAGCGAGGGCAGGTGGTGAGTTGTAGTCCATGCCCCCAGAATCTAGGACAGTCCCAAGTTAAACTAGAGAAACCATCTTGCTGGTAAGGTGGGAGGACAACTAAGAACCACCAAAGTATACAGGTGGTCAGATACACATTTTGCATTAAACCAGAGCTGCACAGAGCTCCTGTGCCTCAAATCTGTAGGTGGCACATTTCAGCCCAGCTGTGCTCCCACTGTACACACTCCAAGGAACATGAAGTAATCGTTGGTGCAGCTGTAGTGTTCAGTTAAACCTGTGCTAGTTGACAGTCGCCTGTTCTGTGTCTGAGCTCACTGTCTACATTGTAAACATGCTTTTTTGCATGAGCTGTTTAAACTGAACCCTGGAGCGTTCCTGAGGCAGAAACTCAAACCTTAGCTTAGGCCCTAGTCTCTCTGGGCACGTGTGTATCGTGGCCCAGTCTGATAATAGATGACTTCTGTTCATCTTTCTCTAAGAGCAGCACATACATCTTCAGTCTGAGCTATTGGGGCTGTAGGCAGATGGAAGATGCAAATCTCATTGGAGGTATGCACCTGAGCTCAGGACTGTTCAACTAGCAGCAAGACCTGTAGAGTGGTGCTTTGAATTGCTGTTGAAATCAATGTGGGTATGCAAGTGTGCAGGAGATGAGGAGCTGGCTATTGGTTTTGCTTCCAAGAAGTGAGTGGTGTGGTTTGGGTTTTTTGTGTGTTTTGGGGGTTTTTGTTTGTTTGTTTGGGTTTGTTTTTTTTTGGTGGTTGGTTTGTGTGTTGTTTTTTTTTTTTCTTTACAGTGGTGGTGGGGAAGAGATACTAAATGGAAATAGCTTGCAACTGGCTGCAGAAGTGTACAAGCTTAGCCTAGCAGAGGGATTGCGATGTTCAGCATAGTAGGCGCAAAGCACATGATAGCAGAAAGATATTAGTGTTGGTGTGGAAAAAACTAAAACAGAACTCAAAGCCAGACTATTTACTTGCTTTGGCTCTGTTTGAGCCTTTTCAGGTGTTATTCGGGATATAGTTCAAAATACCTAAAATTACTTGTTTCCTACAAAGTAAAGCCACAATGGCAGGTAAAAGCAGCCAGCTTTTCAATAGAACTCGCCCCTTCTAAATATGGGCTGTGAATTTTGTAGCTTGACTAGCAACACTTTTGGTCAGCCAAAAGTGATTCGGGGAAGGGGGTGTAACAGATGGTGCATGCAGAATGTGTGCTTAGATGGCTGTGACTCAAATACACTTTCCATGCCTTGGTGAATGAGAGGGGGGGAAAAAAAGAGAGAGCTTCCTGTTGTGGGTTTTTTTTAGCAGTGATTTTCCTGAAAGGAGAAAACAAAGAGTTTCATGTGTTTCTTCTGGTTATCCTTGCAGAGGTGGTTGGAGGGACAGTGTTGAGGGCTGGGGCTGAACCTCACTGCAGGCCCATGAGTCCTTGTCTTGATCACTTCTATTTTTTCTTTTTTTTTTTTTTTTTTCCCTGAGTGGGTTGTCTCCTCATCCCTCCCTTAGACAGAGATAAAGGATGCTCTGGCCCACCACGGTGCAAAACAATCCACTGACCGGGATGTCCTAGTTTTAAATTTCAGTAGGGAGAGTGTATCTTGATGCTTTATGTTTAAAGGACTAATTCCAAGTCTGCTGAGACTCACCAGTGGGGCTACGCCGTGTTTGAATGCATCTACAGGGAAACACTAGCTTGCCCTAAGTTAGGGTAGTGACTGTCCAGAAAGTAGTTGAACAGTAGTTATTCTTTTAATGTCGGTGTAAATGGAATTACAAATATCCTCTGCAGTACCTCCCTGGATATTTGCTGGTATAACTCAGAGAACGGTTGCAATGAAGCTGCTTCATGCTCATTAGCCATTCCCTGTCTGCTTTTAGGGTTCTGCAGGCAGAATCGGACCCACTGCCTCCATCTTGCTTTTGGAACTTTTAAATTTGGATTTAAAGTTGAAATATAGCTGACTTTTCTCTCAGGAATGTATTCTAACGTGAACAGAACCCAGGTCTCTGTCATTCCTTTTCTGCCTAGAAAGAAGATCTAATTTGTACTGTGTGCATCTTGGGGAAGCAGAGAAGAATCACAGGACGCGTAATGAGTAGAATAAGGAATCATGCTTTGATCAGGGGCTACAGAGTGCTTCTGATATGATTATTAGTTATCCCAAATGGAAGAGGTCTAATAGCAGAAGCTGTGAGATCCACTTTAGAGCAGTGATTAACATGATACCGGGGAATCTTGCTGGGATGCAGCAGATCCAGACTCTGATCTGGTCTGATCTGACATTGACCACAGCTTTCAGAATGCGGCCAGGAGCCTTGGGTCTGGGTCCCTAAATCTTCAGGAGCCTTTTGCAAGTAAGTTTAACGATGCAGGCAAGCACTTTCCTGCCCAGTTCTACTCTCCTTGCAAGCTTCTAAAACATGGGTTTGTTGATTTATCAAAGAACTTTCACTTCTGTTTGAAGCAATCTAAATTTAGAAAGGAAGTGTTGAGCTTCTCATTGCTGCTGTGTGTGTGGGCTATTGTTGAGGCTTGCAGATTCCAGTGTGAGGTTTTATTTTTAGTTATTAATGATGCTGAGTAAACTGGAAAGAAGAAATAATTAATATGTTTCCAGATTGAGAACTTCAATATTAGGGGAGGTAAATGGATCAGTCAGTAAGTACAGTTGCTGGAAGATGTGTGTCAGTGCCCCTCAGGCTGCCTTATAGTGCTGTAGGAGAACCTCTCCACACCTGTTTCCCTACCCATCCTTAAAGCACAGAGAAGTTTCTAGCAACAGTTTTCGTCTTCCAGAGCAGTTTTTTCTTCTTTTTACCTTTAGAGTAAGCTAGAGGATGGTCGTGTAGCTCCACTGAAATAAGCAGAAGTACTAGAGTTTTGTTGCTTAAAGCTTCCTGACTTTTTTAGACATCTCCCTCTTAAAAACTGGTTTTCGTCTGCCAAGCAAAACGTTCAGTTTATGGGCCTCTTGTCTTTCTGACCAAAACTGAAACTTCCCACAAAGTAAAGGACTTTTAACCTTAACTCTCCCACAATTTCTATAGAGACAGTTCTGAGTGCCTCAAACCAGCACCAGCTAGTGGCATCAGGCTGCCATAGCGCAGGTGCAGATCAGATGCGGTATGCCCCCCCCCCATTTTAGTGAATTCTGGAAGCTATGCCCTTGTTGCCTTAAAACAGGGAGACTAGACAACTGACTAAAATACACAAGTATTGCTATCAGGACACTGATCCATTTGGGGAGATTTGCATAGGCCTTCAACCTGCTCCCTTTGGAAAAAGAAAGGTTTCTTTTTTTTTTTTTACTTTTTCCTTTGAAACTCAAAGGTGTCTGTAAGCTTTCTAGAAGAGGAAGGAGGTCATAGGGTTGAAGTAAGCCAAGGTAAGCACAAACACCAAAGACTCTTAGCATTTGCTCACACAACTAAGCTGGGAGAAACCCCAGAGTAGATATCAAAGGACTTGTCAACCCCATTTGTATTAAGCCAGGATATTATGTGTGTTAAAACTGGTTTGGTCTTGCTTTGTGGGTCAAGTATATTTGTAAAACCACTGGCTGACTGCTGCAGGCCTGAATTAAGGGCTGTTGTGTTGGCGGCATTTCATATGGGTATAATGAGGCAGAGTTTTTTGTGGGACACCTCTCAGTGCACCCTAAATTCCTGGGCTATTCGCAGTCATGGCTAGTAACTTGAGTGGAGTCTGTGGAAACTAAGGTTTGGAGGGAGAAAGGAGAGCTGCTTTAGGCCCAGGTTCTTAGCTATTGCACTGAGACACTGGCTGGATTTGTGCTGAGACTGCGTTTGTAGGAAATACAGTCCTACTTTTGGGGAAGATGTTTTTTTATAATGACTTTGAACGCGCCTCTGTAGCAGTAGTTACCTATTTGCATCTAACTAAATGGGGCCTTATCAGTTACCATCTGCCCATTGATAACTGGGGGCATAGCTAACGTAGTGAGAGCTAGCTGAGTACTTCTACTAGAGTGACACTAATGTTTAGTTTTTGATTCTTATGGAAACTAACTTTACAACACCATTCTGCTGCCAAGGCATGCTCCAGTTCCACTGATGTGTTCTTTCCTTATTTTTTTCTACTGTGTTATTCAAATTGCCTCAGTTGCCAAGAATAACTAGTTTGTGGTCTGAGGCAAAGAACTTTGAAGCTAATGGACACCTCACAACATAAGATTTCAAATTGAAGGTAGTAGCGTCTATCCCTTCATCTGAGTGAGAAATGAGTACTTTGGCAGCAGCAATGCAGTGGTGATGCAGCACTGCTCTTTGCTGAAGTCTGCCGTGGTGTTTGAGTGCTCCTTGCAGCTCCTCACTGTAGTTGAGTCGAACTGCCATTGCCGTGTTCCTTAATGAAAGGGTAGATCCTGCCTGTAGCAGCTTACTAATAGATTTTTCAGTGTCCTTTTGAACTGTTGTGCCAAGAAGGGTGAGCTGAGAGAGACAACATCTGGCTTTGAGGCACCTGTTTTTTCCTGGCAGCACAGGGAAGAGAATGCAGAGCTCACAACTACAAGATATTCTTTCTTAAAGATGCATGCAGAAATTAATTTGATCGTTGCTGTGGTAGTCAACTTTGCAGTGGAGCAACTAGGAGTTGTTTGGAACAGGGGGGTGAGGAACACTGAGGAGAGGAAGCATCAACCAGTGCTGGTGTCTCTGTGGTGGCAGGAATTGTTCTGCAGGAATTGAGCAGCAAGAGCTCTGAAACATGCTGACCACCTACTTTTGTGGATGCTCTTGCCCAGAGACTTTTCAGGGTTAACACACCGGTCTTTGGGAAGAGAAGGGATGTAAAATGCCTGTTACCTGTCTACCTCCGGAGGCCATTTTTTTTTTTTTTAACCCCTCACCTCACTGACTTCAACATCTGATAAAGGCAGCTGAAGTTCTCACCAAAATTCTGGCTCTTCCTTGCAGGGGTAAAGGCAGACCCCTTTCCAGATAAGACTAGAAGTGCCCATGATGCGTGAGCCTCAACTCTGTGGCAACGGAGACCTCCTAACTGCCTGAGGTGCGTTTCAGGGCATCGTTCTCATTGTTAGAGATTACTGCTGTGCATCAGGAGAGCTTTGAGCAGGCTACTGGGGAGCTCACAGAAGCACCCATGCTCATTTCTGGCTACCTTTGTTACACTAGTTTAGCCAGGACTAGCTAAATCCTTCTACTAGGGTTAACCCGCGTTCTCTTTCCAGTTGTCTTAACACAAAATGCTTCTGGTTCTTAGTCTTTCCCAGACAGGGCTCCACTATGTACCTTCCGCCTAGGGAATCCTGCTTGTGCCTGCAATGGGTGCATCATACCCCTTGACTGTCTCTACCCTGCAGTGTCTTTCCAGCTGCTCAGCTTTCTGCCTTATCACAAGGTTTTGTCCTCTGGCTTAAGCCTTGCAGACAGCCTCTCTGAGGCCCCACAGCAATAGCCTGACTCAGCAATTTTGCACAGTTCTGGCTTGATCTTTTCTGCAGCTGTAAAACCGAGGTGCAGAGGGGAAGGGGAAACACATGAGCGAAGGCATGGTCTGTTCCCTTCCCCTCCCCATCACTCCTCATGGATCCTCTACGTAAACAGGCTGGCTCAGCCCTTTTGTCTTCCTGTGTTCCTGACAAGATGAGCCTGGTGTGAGGTCTCTTCCATACCAGGCACGGCCCCTTTATACTGCAAAGAATAAAGTCTCCACACTCAAACTGTATTTTGCAGGGTGGGTTAGCAGCATGGTCTTTGTCAGCTTTCCTGACAAAGCCTCTGTGGTGTGGGAACAGTATCGGCAAGCACTGCAAGTCTCTGCATTGCTAGAATTCTTTAGAGTTGTTCTAAATGCTGAGCCGTTAGCCCCTTAATGCAAGTAGCTGTGGTTCTGGGATTTAACTGGCCTCCAGCTTCGAGGCAGCAGACATGGGGACAACTGGAGAGCCAACCTGATGGGTGAGGGATTTTGCATTTTATCAGTAAGAAAGGCTCATTTCTCTGGGAAAAAATATTTTGAGAGTTTTGTCTCTAAGTAGTCCTATTACCACCTCTTCTTGCAGTATTGGCATATTAAGTAGTCAAAAGCGCCTTCTGTTCATGGGAGGATGCAGTATGGTCTCCATGCTGCTGTGCAGATGGTTGCCAAGTTGTCTAAGGATAAGACTTTCTAAAGTGCATGACCTTCCTGTCCTTAAGTGATAGGCATTCTGGGAAGGGTACTTTACAAGTTAACCTGCACTGCAACAGTTGTGAGAACCACCAAGGAGACAGTTGAGTTTTGCCATGTTTATTTTCAAAGTGTGAGATGGTCTAACAATTTCCCCCTTAACAAAAACCGGCATGCACCCAATGCTGGTGTAACTGCCTGCACCAGAATCATGTTTAATTACTTTGAAAGCCTCTCTCTGAGCAATAGATTCTCTTACCCCAACTGGGATAGACAAGCTCAGAGACTAAGCTGAACCTTCATTTCTGCAATTAGTGGGAGAAATACTGTTGTCTGTCATCTTCTGAGGTCGCAAAACAATGTGGAGACCTTTCACAGCTTAAAATCTGAGGCTGAGTGAGAGATGGACAGAAAGAGGCAGGTTGATCCAGTGGTTAGTGTCCCTGCTCAGGAGGGATGGTTCAGTTCTCATAAGCTTTGCAAGTCACTTGCGCAATTGCTGGGGTACAGGAAGACTTTTTGTTGTTGTTTGTTTGTTTGGTAAAATGAGAACAATGGCACTTAATAGTCAGAGCACCCCTCATTCACCCATCATGCTGTTCACACAACACAGGCTTTCACTCAAGAAGGTTCAAATCCTTTTCATATAAGGATTTCATGTAGATTCATGTGAAATAGGACCTATTTGCTTCAGCTAAGCGTCTGATCCCAAAGCAGGAAGCATTTCCTGTTTGGTCTCTGATAATTTGGGGATCACAGTGCCCCTGCCATTGCAGTTGCATGTGCAGCAGCTAACTCCCAAGTGAATGAGTGGAAAAATATCTTTCCTTAATGACTGTTGTCCACTTGAAGGGCTGTCTTCCAAATCTGTCTAGAAATGATGTGGTTGGGTACCTGCCAATTTTTTTTTNTTCTAATGTTGCTTTAATTTCCACTGTTGTTTATGCCTTTGCTGTTGGGGAAGGTAGTTAGCAATATGTCCTCAAAATAATCCTGTTTCCAGGTGCTGGCAATTTGGGCTATAAATATGCATTTGTGGCTGAGGTCTGGCATGAACTCTGTATGAGGAAGGGATGATTTATTTTGGGTATTGCATCCTTTAATGTGGGCTTATATGGGCAAGAGCTATTCTTCTGCGTATCTGCATTGTTAACTTTTTAAAAAGTACTGAGGATTATATTGAAGCAGTTTCCACTCAACTTTCTGCACTCAGCCCAATCCCTATGTTTACCATAAATTTGTTCTGCTACTCAAAAAAAATCAGCTCAGGTTTACTGTCCTCAGTGACAGGAACCCAACCTGGAGATGTGTATCAATTTATCCCAGCCAGAAATAAGTGTGACTTCTAGGCCAGGGTATTTGTCTCTTCTGAAACTCCACAGCATGTCTACTGCTGCCTGGCTGTCCAAGTTTGACCTATTCGTAGAACAGGATTTAGGCCCTGTATTGTGACATACCAGTAGTGCAGTCTATAACATGTTACAGTTTGTATTGATTAAGATTATAACTTCTCTTTAATGGCAGCTGAGAGACCTAAGCAGTGAAACTCATTCAGACATGAGAAGGAGAGGCACATCTTTAAGAGATGAGCCTTGATTCTACGCTGTACTGCCCTTCAGCTGATAGAAAAGAAATGCCTTATTTTTTGGGTCTACATTACTGGCAACAGTAGGGTTAAAGTAGCATACAAGTGGTTCATGCCCTTCTTATGAATTGTACTTCATTCTACAGAGTACAAAAGTCTGTATTTTCTTCAGTAAGTTCTTGGTTTCCAAATAAAACCTTGAACAGGGTGACGTGCATTTGAACTTTGGGGCTACTGTAGATTTATACTTAACTCCCTGATGTTAAGTTTATGTACATGTCTGCTCTTAGGTGTGAGGTAAGAAATAGAACTCTTTTCTTCCTCAAAGGCTGACAGGCATCGAGAACATCTGTCAGCTGTGTTCCTTTATCTTCCAGCACATATGATTTGCAGCAAGGTGTTTATCGTGTTCCTGTAATGTATTTTTCAACTATTCATTAGTCCATAAGACATATCTTTCACAGTACAGCAGATACGCAGCTTTTAAAACTAATGGCCTTGCAAAGTTTTATAGTATTGGTGACCAAGTACTGTGCTCATTAATGGCTTGATTGCTACCAGCAGTCTTCCATACAGCCTTTATAAAAAAGACTGCCGTTTCTATGACTGGTGCAGTTCCTAACTTTACCAGCTGTCTGCTGCTTATCCCTAAAAGATGCAGTAAACACTTTCTAACATGGCTGCCTAAGAGATTAGGTATTGAGTCTACAGGTGCCCAAATGCCACTCATGAGGACAGCCAGTACTCTTGCTGTCACTTCAGATGGCCAAAGGCAGAATGAAGGAATGACCTCCAGAACAGCCAGCATCAGACAGGCGGAGATCACCACAACTCAATACTGATAAAGGTACCTTTTTCTAAATTATTTTCTCATGTTCTGATGAGCTTCTGCTTGCCATCTGCCCTTTACACAGTTGTCATATCATTATCTGTTCTTTCAGAGACAATTTAATTAGATCTTCTTTCAGTAGATTTTAATCAAGTGTTATGGGGTTGCTGGTAAATTATTTACAGCCGTATCGCTTGATGGAACACTTGGTCTGCTAAAGGTATCACATAAGTGACATATCTGTAGCAAAGAGTACAGCTGGCTTTAACTTAGGGCCCCACTTGTATTCCTTGGGGTTATGCAGTTGACGTTAGACAAATGTTGGGTTATGTGAGCCCACTTCCCTTTACAACTGTAGAAACTGAATGTGACTGTGCTGAAAACAAAGGAGTAGAAGCAGTTTAAAACTAGGGTAAAAGCTGAATTTAGCTCTAGTCTCAGCTGGCTCAGTTCTTTTATAAGTGCTTTTATAAGTATTCAAGGTTGAATACCTTAAACAGTGTGGCCTTGACCCTCACTTGAAGAAGCTCCAGCTATTTAAACAGAAGTGCTGTTTTACTATCTTCAGACTTAGTCTGATGTAAAGTGTTTTTTGAATGGGCAAGGTAGTAAAAAACCAACACTTAAATAGCAAAGGATAATAAACTGAGAAAGTGGATATTTTTAGAATGCAGAAGGATTCTTTCTCTGCCGTATTTCACCTGTCCCTTAAGGTGGTGAAAAATTAACAGCTCTAAGATACCCTTTCTTCTTTCATCTTGTTGGATGCTTGTTTCAGCTACATCACTTTTTTTCCAGTTCAGCTCACATTCTTTGTGAGAAAGCCCCAGCATGGGAGGACACCAGCCTGCCTCCACCCAAGTTTACCAAGTTCACAGCAACAACTGTCTTCCATTTGTTGTTTACATAGCCTCTGACATAAAATCCAGCTTGAAGATATATAATCAGTGTTACAGAACTGTCATGTATGGAAACCTTATTCCAGGTATTATTTATGCTTGTTTGGTATTTACGATGAGCATAAGCTTGGGTGTGTTTTTAGCACTTAGGGTGCAGGCTGTACATGCAACTAGGGCTCTGTTCATTATTGGAAAATTGCTAAGTACTTTTGAAGATGAGTTTGTCTTTCTGTTTTTTGTCAAATTCCTTCCAGTGTATGATTTAAAGGAATAGTTTTGCAGGTTCTTGGTGGTACCTTGCTTCACTTAATGGGTTCATAGTGCTGAGGTAGGGAAGTACAGCTCTGCTGAAGCTTTGTGATCTGATCCAGAACAGTGGGCAGTAATAGGCCTTAATTTTGAAGCACGAATCTCAGCTGAGTGCATGGAGAAAGCATATTTGATGCACAATGGAAGGCCATATCTGACATCAGGCCAATGACTTTACCCCGATTTTATTTCTCCCATACACATGGTAAAGAAACAAATCCTGGCTTGACTTACCCTGTGCATCTGATCTATAAAAGCTGATGCAGAAATTGTCCAGACTCTGTAATTGCACAACCAAGTACAAAATCTGATGTAGCTATCTTGCACAATATTTAAAACTGGGCTTAAAGGGGAATATAATGATTGTCAGCAGTCCTGTTTCCAGCTATTCTGCCATTGCTGCTCTCCAACCTATAAAAAACTTCAATCATTTATACAAAAGTTGTCCTGCACTTAAAAGGCCAATGCTTCCAGATCAAAAGTTGCAACTTAACATCTCCACACCACTGCACAAGGACAAAGAACTGTTACCAAGATTACAAGACCATGTGACAAGGGCTTCTGACTTACTTTTTTCTCATCACGTATGGGGCCAATACCAGGGTAAATTGGCATAATACCTTGACAGTGATAGCATACCATCAGAGCTGTTTCACCTTTCAAAGCCTGTATCTTGCTCTTGAATCTCCTCTGGTGCCTTATTCCTTGTTCCTCTCTTTGTATATCAGCTTTGCTGCTCCAGCTCTTTCAGCCCATTCATAGCATCCAGAACCAACTTTTGTGTTTCTTCCTTTTGAGTCATATATGTGGTAAGAAATTTCTTGCATGATTCTCTCGTCCATGCTGCCATAAGATGCAACTACTGCTACCCATGACCTAAATAATATTCACTCTTTGTATAAAGATTACATTTGTTCACACCTAGCTTTAAAATCTCTGCCACTGAAATGATTACAGGAATGATTTAGAGCCCAATTACTCTTAAGGTCTTTCTCTGCATTTTTAAGAGCTTGAACTTTTTTCTGAGGCTGATACTGAACTATTAATATAGTTAGGAATCAAGAACAGCATGTAGGAAAGTGACTCTACCATTACCCAAGCCACGCATTTTTTCAGTGGGTAAGTGCAGAGGTTTGACTTTAGGAAATGATGTTCAGGGAGGTGCTGGAAACCCCCCCAAGGGACCAATAGACAATTTAGCAGGTCATTGTATCTCATTGGAGATCATCATTTGTCACGAGCCTTTTGTGAAGGAAAAGACTAATTTACAATCTTATTGTGTAGATATACTGGATGTGTCAGCATGTTTTGAAAGGCTCCTCAGCATGAACAATTGGGGTGAGAAGTTGTGTACTCTACAGTTCCCCCCCTGCAATAAGGGGGAAGACTGCCTACACTCAACCCATGCTCTTTCATCCCTCCTCATTCTCCAGAATGACCAAAGGCAAGAAGGGAGTTGGGCACATTAAAGTCTCAGCTGAAAGGAACTGAAAGCAGTCCATCTATTCATGAGAGCATTGCCAATAGCCACGGTTTTTCTAACCTCTCTTGGCAGGTAGCTAGGGCAGACACATTTCAGAGAAAGTACTTATAGTCCTGATGTTACTTAGTATTTGGGAGACAGGAGAATGTGGAAGTTGGGATAAGAAGGGACTCAGTGCAATAAAAGTGCAGTTGTAATTCTCACATTGGAATGGCTATTACAGATGGCATGGTTACAAGACAAATGGAGCCTTGGCATTGCTTATCTGCAGCGGATATATGAAGCAAACTCCCAACAGGTTATCTGCTAGTTTCAAGGTTCAAGCTCAAGTGAAACTATATAGTAGTTGGATTTATAGCCTGGTCCCTTGCTTTCAGCTGCTGTTGTAACCCGAAAGTTTTTTACTCTCTCTTTCTCCCATTGCTGTGTTTGTTGGTTTCATATATACCATCACTGGTCTGAAGCTTTGTGCAGCCGCTAGAAGAGCATTTGCCTTTGCAGTAGAAGGCAGGTTGCTCCGTGTTGCTGAAAGTGTTCCCCTCCCCCAGACTTGGCTATTATTTATGCAACATGATCTAACCCAGAGTGGCTGGGAGCCGATGGTCCAGAGTTCATTTCCAGTTATTATTGTAGTACAGAGTCAGTCTGGTTAGAGGTACTCATTTCCAGCACAGAGCATATACCCTTTGAAAGCATAAACAAACTCTAGGTCAGTTTTACTTAGCTTCATACACAAGTGTTTCAGCTAAACAGGAAGAGCAAGCTAGAGGTGAAGCACTGCAAGAAGCTGGTTCAACAGTCATCCATACTAAACTAAGTAAGGTCCCTTCCAGTAGAAGAGGTATACAAGGAGCACTGAACTCTAAAACAGCAGTGGAAGCTTTCCTTTTTAGTCTCTAGAGATGTATTGCGTACAGTTCTTAGCTTTGCCTCAGTACGAGTTGGAACTCCTGAGCTAGGGCATAGCTGAATCAAACATACTCAGAATTACCTTGTGTAGGCTGGGGGTCAGACTTCAGTGGCCCTAGCAGATGTGGCTATTCTGACTTTAATGGCCTGAGCAATTACACCTCCTGTCACAACCCTCCTATGGTATGTGGGTGTAGCCACTCTGGAGTTCTGTCATCCTAGCTACCACTAACTGAGCTAGTAAACTTAACTGCCATGCTTTTTTTTTTTTTCTTATTATCTAGGATACTACTAGAAATCCTTTGTAGACAAGATCATCCAAGCCCTGGCTTTGAAGGCAGGTGTGTTCAGAAGTTGTTGGCATGGCCTCCTAGACTGGAGATTACAGAGGCTGAACTAGGTCAATCACTACCCTCAAAGTATGAACTTCTAGCACTGAACTTCTACAAACACAGTCTTTGGTGTTTGTACAGTCACAACAACAGTAACCCAATTGCAACTGTAGCCAACAGGGGAGCACTGAGTTAGTGAGGGTGCTTGGCTACTAGCAGTAAAGCCTCCCTCAACTGTACTTTGCTACATGCTAATACAGCAGTGTTTTAGATTTGAGGCTGAAAAGACACTTTGTACTGCTCAGTATCTGTACTTGGAGATGAGACTACTTTATGATAATTCGCTCTCATTACCTTGTTCCAGCTAGTAATCTGTATGCTGCCCTGGGAAACAGGGGGTCAGGCAGCTGAATCAAACCAGTGTCATAGGCTGTTAAATTGAAAGGCAAAGTTTAATAGGGCAGGACAGCCTGAGTGGGGAAGGGTTGCCTCTAAGCTGGACAAACAGGTCACACAGGTTTCCAGACACTCTGTCCTATGCCAGCAGAACAGCAATGCTGCAGGAGCTGGATGCTCTCAGGTAGGAGCTGCACCAATACTTTGTCAAATCAAAGTTTAGCAGAGTTGAGGCTCCATCAGTTGCTAGATTGTTTAAGTTTTATTTAGCAAGAGTCCATCAGAATAGTCACTAATTTATGTTCTTTACAATTAGTTAAATTCCTCCTACAAAGCACCACTGATGTCGCTAAATTCATGGTTTCTAACCCAAGATTAACAGCTTCACTTTGGGTCTCGCTATAGTCTTTCCTTTAGAGAGACACCAGCTTGGATATTATGATCCAACCATTTCTGCCCTATTTAGGGAACAGAAGTCACATCCTGCTTTGTCTCTGTAGAGGTGACTCCTACTCTTCCTGTTGCCTCACTCTTTCTGTTCATGTCCCTGCAGAATAGCAGGGGGAGTAGGAAGGAAGAACTAGTCCAGTACAAAACCTCATTCAGCACACAGTCAAAGAAACCCAGCAACTGAACAGCAATTTTATAGCAGAGTGAAACAGTACAGCTTATGCACATAGCTCACCTCAGTAACTTCAAAACAAAATCAGGAAAAAGGCAATAAATAAAGCCTTTCTGCAACACTGTTCTTCTGCTTCATAGCATTTCCCCACATCTCATGTTAAACCTCAATTTCTTCAACTAGTCCTTCATTCTCATTACAACAACGACTCCTTCAGTGGGAGGGTCCTGGGGTTTCAGAGAGGATTTTCTACCTGTAATCCACTGCAGGAAAGTCCCTTCTGTGTTTTGGGGTGATTGGCTGCCCAGAATGCTGTTGTCCTTTACTTCTAATTGCATAGAAGTAAGCTTCTTGGGCTGTGTTAAATCTCACCAGTCTTTAGCTTTCTGCAAATAGTAAAGTGAATACACTAGGAGTGTCAGTACTACACTAGGAAATCAGGAGTGTTTTGGAAAGAAAGTGATTCTTCAGCTAAGGATACCTCAGGCATAATTGGAATTTATGGGTTCATTGTACTGTAGCCTAATTGTGAGATGTGCTTACTCCTCATGTTGCAGGAGAGTTGGTTTGAGAATACTTGCCTGATGGGAGGCACGCATGGGCTAGGCTCTTTCTTCCCTTGCATTGTCTTCCCACTTGTAAATCAACTACACTGCACAGAAGTTTGCCTGAGACTGTAATGCTTCTGCTTTTGAGGCAGAAAGGCTGACCTGAGGACCCGTGGGACTGCAGAAAGAGAGGGAATTGGATAGATAAGCTGTGTGGATTTACATGTGTGTTTTCTGAGAAGGAAAGAGAGCTGACCAGGGAAGCAGACTCAGTATGATTCCTACTTGCTAATGACATACCCAGCCCTAGAGGAAAGGTAAAGAAAACTCGTACAATCCATTGACTCCATTTTATTTTTGAACTGTTTTAGGATTCTTTTCTAGAACTGAGCTGTGGATGACCTGCTTTCTACTTGGCAGCTGAATCTCAGTTATGCTTGCACAGATTTTTTCATTCCTATATTTTGTGCCTCAGTGCATTGTACATAGCTCTCCGGAAGCATTCTCTAAAATTGATGAGCAAACTGAAAATCTCTGATCCCTACTGCATGGCAGAACATACCAAAGTTTTTCTTTTTTCCTCTAAAAATCTGAAATAAGGAAGTCTGCTTTATAGGCTCAAAGCATTTTGAACAGAGTGGAGTTTACTGTATTTTGTTCTTTTTGGGATTGCCAAAAATGCAATCTCATAGCAGCTTGTTAAAATAAAGCTGTTTTGCTTTTTTTAAGACACTTTCAGAGAATCTGGCAAGTTGCCACATTCCAGTTAGGCAATTTCCTATAGTTGACATATTTCATTTTTTTAAAAAAAGCATGTGGTTTTCTCAGCGATCTGCCTCCTCCATTTTCACTGCAAAAAGCAAAAAAAAAAAAAAGACCCCCAAACCCCACAACACAGAAGCCCCCATGTCTCTATTAGTGCTAAGAGAGCATTCTTTGGGAAACCATGGAAAGCCAATGCCTATCAAGTGGCATGCTTTTGTGTTTTGATTCATTGTGTAGTGTAAAGATCTTCTGATTGCATAAACATCTGATGTCTTAGAAACAAATGTTAATATGGAGTGGAATAATTGATATCAAGTATGTTATAAATAAAAAAAATACTTTCTTTTAACACTTTTGTTTGTTTGTTTCTGAGTAGGTTACATGTTTAGCATCCTTTTATAGTGTGGAGCCCAAGGTTTTTATAGCTGCATACTACTTAGTTGCTCTGGAGAAACTGTTACTGGTGTATTACATGCTAGTATAAAAAAGTGCATGATGGATGAAAGAGGCATACAGCAGTGGAGAATCTGCTCCCAGGACCTGAAGTCTGTCCAGCTGTGTGACGCTAAATTGTCCTTCAATTTAACAAGTGTTGTCAATACAAACATCTTTATGTAAAGAAATAAAAGCTTTTATGAGCATAGTTTTTTGTCTTTTCCCCTCTTTTATACAGTTGCTTATCCGTTCCCCTCCAAGGATATTCAGATGAATTCAAAGAATCCACTGCTTTTTGCTGAGAAGTTTCAGTGGAAATAGTGCTGGTAGCAGTAGTTTGGAGCAAACTCCACTTGTCTCATCGTGAGAACAGAACACGGAGCCTTGGCACTAGTGACTGCAGCATACATGGCAAACTTGAATTTTTAAGAACTGTGGCTTTTGGGGAAATAGTATTTTCCTTCATGGGGGTAGATTTGCCTTTTTTTACTGCAGCAGATCTCAAAAGCAACTCAGTAATGGAATTTTTGGGAATCCTGCCCTTAGAGATTTCAGCTTGTGATAGGGGAGTGAACAGGCAGTTGTTCACCCACATAAAGCAGCACTGCTGTATCTGATGATGCTGTGGTACCCTTTAAAGTAGTGAGGCTCACTTAAAACGTCATACTCTTTCTCACTGAAGCAAGGGGATGGCAGTAACTGCCTTGCTGAGTTCAGTGGGTGGATGCGTGTCCTGCATAAACAGGTTTTGGCAGAAGCATTTAAAAACTGAGTAACTGATTTAAGAACTTCTGCTGAGTAATCAAAAAGTACGAAAAGCAGGCAAGTCCTCAAGGTAGTGAGTAATGCTATAGCGTCCTATTTTTGGGTGACTCTGCACAGTCCTCTCTCCCTTTCCCTTATCAGTTGAAGAAAATGATTGGCAGTGGCAATGTTGTAGAGACAGGATTCGACATGCAGTATTTTTTGCAGGCAGGCTATGGAAATGGACTCCGGAACATGAAACACTAGGCTGAGGATCAGCTTGGGCAACTGAACTGCTTGTATTGAGCTACCAAATGCCAAGCACAAGGCTCTAATGTCAACTGTACTGTTAGGGTAACAGACAACACCAACAGGACCTAATCCAGCATGCTGGGAAATCGGTGAAGCTGGGAAATCAGTTTGAGATACCTTCAGTATTCTTTGAATCGGTTCACAGCTGGAAAGCTAATAGTCTGCTGCTCATTATTTGCACTTTCAAGATTATACTGCAAACAATCTAGTCGAATTTATGAAGTCCCTTTGCCCAAGCACAAAAGTCAAATAAGACTGTGGAGAAAGGATGGAGGTAGAAAGTTTTTTGTTTTTAAGACGTTTTGGATTCAGAAGCTGGATACTAAAGACAGACTGCTGATACTTAGGGAATCCTGCCGTTTTGTTTACTCATCACGTGATGGCTGAGCAGATGTAAGTTCTGTATCTGTGGAGATCCTCAGAACAGCTGATCTTTGGAAGGAGAGCTGATTTGCTCTATTTTCAAACTACTATCTGAACCAAACATTAGGAAAGCTATATGTGAGCACTGACTTTGTGCCTATGAGACAGGCAAGAAGCGATCTGCAGCACTGCTGGATCCATCAAACATTTGTAGGCCTTCACTGAGTTTCTGGCATTGTTACTCTGCAGGAGTGCTGTAGGAAGAATTACTCCCAGCAGTGTTTTAGTTCACACCTAGCAGGAGGTGTAGTAGAGTCCCAGTGGCATTTAGAGTCTTCCATTGTACAGGTGTGGCATTTCAGTTTTCAAAAGCATCCTAGGGAAGTTAGTATTTTCAGCAATGCCTAACTTATTAATGTCCCTTTTGGAAAGATCAAGATGAAATACTGTAAATGAAAGGAGTCCTGAAAAACTGTGAGCGATCTTTGTATAACGATGAAGAGTTGGTTGGCTGCAGTAAAAAAAAGGATATCTCAAAGCTTAAGGAATGAATTTGTATCCAGCACTCAGAACTGTCAGTTCACAGGCAGAAAAATGCAACATAGAATCCCTTTGTCTTTTCCCTGCTCCTTAGGAGGGGAGTATTTCCATTACAAAATAGTTTAAAGGCTTGTTACAATGGCTTTTTATTTTCTCATAAGCAGTCATGTTTTTTTCTCGTTTCTGGTTGCTGTCACCCAATGGAGTCCCTCCTCTGATGCAGTCATCTGAACAAGAGATTGGGCACAAATCCTGAACCCCAGAGGCTGCTGAACTTATTCTCCTGTGGCTAATCAGAGGAGATGCATTAAGACAAAAGGGATATAGCTAAGCACGTGTAATTTGAAAGAGATGATACGAAGATTTTGAAGAATGTTTCCTAAGGAGACTGTATAGCATGAAAAATGAATGATGTGAAAAATTGCAAAGCTCAGCAGATGAGTGGATTGAAGGAGAACAAGTGTATAAATCACTTTTTAGAAATGTTGCTCCAGGCTGATGCTCTGGGATTGTGTTCTGAATCCTGGAGTGATCAGGAGGTCTGGGTAGAAGTTATGGCAGATATGAGAACTTCCCTGCTCCAAGGGCCTTTTTCCAGTCCCCAGCTGGAGCGCAAAGTCAGACTCGGATTTTTCGTGAATTCTGCACAAAATAATTTTTGGACACGTATGCAAAATTCTTAAATTCTGATCCTGAGCTGGCACATTGTCTTTCATTCTACATTTAATGCAGAAGTGAAGTCTTTTTGAATGCATTTTTTAATTAGAAAAATATGTTTTGAGAACTATGGTTTATTTCCATAGAACACTTTGAAAATGAGAAATTTACCTGCATCACTTTCACGGAAAAGTCTTGATTTTAACAAACTTTTGTGAAAATACGGTTCTCAAACAACCAAAAAATCCCACCTTCTTTTCTGACTAGGCACAGAGACAAATGTGCTGTGTGGGGAAAGTCACAAAAGTAATGGATATTGGGTCTGGCTTAAAGATGCTAAACTTGGAGCTTGTTGTCTTTGTACGTGTGTGTGATCGTTTTTCAAGTGTTGAGTAAAATCTTTCCAGGCTGTTGTATGAGGCTAAATAGCTGTTGCAATACTGTCTGTTGTATGGCCAATCGTTGCTTATCAGTCTCCTGTGTATTTTTCCTCATGCAACTATTACTAGGTCAGCAACTATATTATCCTTCACTTTCTAACTGGGCTCAACACGGTTCAGATGAAAGTCTCAGAGTCATAAAGAAAACAATGTTCTTTTGTGGGATGGGAATCTGGATTCAGGTGTCGTCACTCTAAATATTATATTTGTACTTAAAATAATGGTTGAAACCCCATGTGGTTGCTGTAGGCAAATGTTAACCAGTAAGACAGAGCCCCAAAGAGATTTTTGGAAAAACAAAATGTGAGCAGTGAGCCATGGCAGCTTTCTCACGCAGTGTCTGTAAAAAGAGAAATGTGACCCCAGTCCTTGCCAAAATAGCTCCATTCTTTCTAGCGGAAAGCTAGCGATCTGAAGCATTTAACAGAGTAAGGTTTCTTAGCTAAGATTTCCCAGGGTGCAGAGACATAATGTCTTCAGCTCTAAGACCTGCAACCTGCTCCTATATAGACTGCAACTTTTTCTCTATAAACCTCTTCCCCGAAGTGCAGCCCAGCAGCAGTTTGGGAAAGTGTGTGTGTCAGAGGGAGGAGGGGAAGGTGGGACTCTTGAGGTACTCAAATAATTGAGTCAAACGAGCAGAGGATTTGATTTTGTTGTGTTTTGTTTCCTTCCCTTGGTCTGCTAATAAGTTCAAGTGCTGCAGAGAACGAGCTGCTAATCTGTCTCCTTCCCCAGCCAGTACCTGAGGGAGTGGAAGAGGCAGGAGGCTTGTGAATGTATTTTGTTATATATAGAAATATTAATTATATTATTATAGAAATCTGTAAGATGAAAGAGAGATGATTGGGAAGGCAAGGGGAAGAGAAATGTGAGAAACCTTTGGGATTAGGGACAGCATCCTGGGCAGTAAACTGCTTCATTAAAGGAGCTCAGTTCCTTTAGAGCCAGCACTGGGAACTTTCAGGCTGGAGATGCAAGGTGTTGCCCTTGGTTCCTCACTGTCTCTGATGAGAGCTGTGGGTGCTCAGTACCTGGCAGGATGAGGCTTGCAATGAAGAGGAAAGGGAAGTGCAAGAATATGACGGGGACCTAGAATTAGTCATGCCCTTCCTGACCTTGCTGAAGGAAATGTCTGGCTTTATATTTTTTGCTGTAAACTACTTTCTTTGTGCTGCAAGTTTACACATGCACAGGTTGTCGGTTTCATCATTCCTGTCTCCCCTACCATACAATCAAATATACTTGAGGGTTCTTTTACAGACGTGTGACAATGATTAGTGCCATCATAAAAATGATGGAGGATATTATCTTTAAGGCATTTTAAGTTTTGAATTTTACAGAGAGATCCATGGGGTGTATAACACAACCCCTATCCCCAAAACATGACCTGGTGTTTCCTCTCCAGATTATGAACCTTTTGTAATCTTTCTCCCTGTCGCTGCTTTCTGGCTGCAGTGAATTGTAAAACCAGCAGGGAATTTGGAGTAGTTGTTTTCTTTATGGCAGGAGAGATACAATGGATTTGCCAAGACACTGAACAATTACAGGGAGAAGCATAGTATCAGTATAACCTTTGGGCTGCATTCACCCCTGTATAACTTTACGGGCCACAGCAGATAAGTTGGACAAGTAATTGTTTACCTGCAGTACTTCAAGAAGCCTGTGTTATATAAGGATCTGAGCACCTCATAAACTCCTCCCTATTCCCCAGCTCAGTGAAGTAGGGTAGCACTGTGTATGCTTGAAGAAACCAGGAACTGAGCCTTGAAGACTTAAGATGTGGAACCGTCAAAGTACGTAAGCTCCTAACTCGCTATTGAAGTCTGCAGGGAGTCTGGCCTGCAGTGGTTTGCTTAGGAGCGTGCAAGAAATAGGAAGGAGAAGGAGGATCTGAGCCTAGGTTTCCCCAGCTGTCAAGAAAGATTTTTGCTTGGGGCAGGGAGATGAAAATCTTTGATTTCTTGAGGCTGTCTGGATTTCTTTCAGTGCTGTTATGGTGCGGGTCAGTGTCTCCACCAATGTAGAATCCCTGGAAGGGATCTCAGGAGATCCTTTTTGCTGTCTTGCCAAAGGCATGAGTAGCTCTGCCTAGTCCATTTCGGACAGATGCTTGTTAACTTATTGTTAAAGACCTTGTTTGAGGGCCAAGACTCTGTTGAAGTAAGCTTTGTGAAGCCTTAGCTGTTGAGGACCAGGCTCCGGACTGATGGTGATACTCTTCCAGATGGTCACCCAGTTTGTTGGAGCTGGTTGAGTTTTGGCTGCATGTGAACAGGTACAGGATCTGGGCACCCTGTGGAAGGAATCAAATGAGTGACAGCAGGAGGTGTGCTGTGCTTGGACAGAAGTATTCTTCATAGCAGGGTAAATCCATAAACCTGTTAAATGGCACATGCGCTAATTTCATGAGTGGATGGGAAACCTTAACAGGTCTGTAGGCCAGTCTGGGGTAATGATGTCCTTCAGTATTCACTTTGTGCAGAAGGAACTGTTAGTCTTCCTGTTCTCCATCTAGAAATACAGTTAGGCCTAATGAAGCATGGCTGAGCTAAAGAAGCTAGATGGGTGCTGGAGAGAAGCGTGAGCTGAGAGGATGTTGAGCTGCAGACCTGATGTGGCAGCAGCAGGGTTGTGCTCAACAAATGGTAAGTACAGTTCTTAGTCTTACAGAGCTCTCTCAGCTACTCTGTTGCACTTGCGTGTCCTCAGGTTAAAAAGGAAGGGGGAGGGCTTTCATTTTTAGTGTGCAGTGGGTGTGAAATCTTTGATATTTAGGCAGAGGACTGTTCCTGCAGCTGCATTAGGCTCGAATGCCTCCCTAGGATGAAATCTTTGAAGAGAATCATGTTACAGGCACAGGGAACCACTTGATTTTGCAGTTTCATCCTCCCACTCCCACTCTTAGCTCGGGAGGCCTCAACTGAGTGTTCACAGCTCTCAGTTGCTGGGACTGTGAAAAAGAAAGGAGGGGAGAGAAAAGGGGGTGGTACGTGGCCTCCAAGTGACCCAGAAATGATGCTGTCTGCATCATCTGACAAAGCAGAAATAACATACTGTAGTGTTTGGGCAGTGGCTATTGTGTCAGCCCCAGGCATGGCTGAAGGTTCAAAGGAAAATCCATCCCTCTGGTGTTCCATCTCTCCCTATCCCTCTACCTCTCTGTGCTTTTATTTACTAATTTCTCTTAAGATGTGTTTTTTCCCTCCCCCAGAGCACGCCTTGTCTGTACACTTTTCTGCTGGCTTGTGCTGGCTCCTGTTTTGCAGGGTTTGTTTAGCAATGCATTGAGAAACTATTTCCTTTTCTTTTATAAGCAAAACCAAAAGTCCTTAAGTCAGCCCAGACACCCAGGTTCTGCAGATGCAGCAGGCTGTCAGTTGTTTCTTGCAGAAGCTGCTGCAAGTAAGGCTGGCATCGAAACTTCATGTGTAGACCCTCAGCTGACGTGAGCTAGCACAGCTCCCTCACCCTGGCATGGGGCAGCCTGCAGAGGGGTACCCCAGAGTGCAGCTGTCACTCGCAGTGCTTGTTCCCGTCGGTGTCATCATTGTGATTTCCTCTGCTTTTTAGAGGCTCCATCGCAGTCAATGCTGCCATGATCTAGTGGTTAGATCAGAGGACTGAAAGTTAGGTCTTTTGTGACCTGTTTTTAGAACTGTTCCTTGGCTTTGTGCAAATTATTTTTAATCCGTCTTCATCTTTCTTATTTTTAATAAGGTGCTACCGCATGAGGTCTTGTGAGTATATTAATGTTCATAAGCTGGTTTTGGTATTCAAAACAGTGGCACTGTTCTACAAGCTGTCTTTTTCAAAGGGAACTGTGGTCCAGCATAGCAGTAACCTGCATACCTGGTTCCTTTGACTGCATTTGTATAAATCAATGGAGAGGTGGATAGGAAACAGACCCAAGGAAGTGAGTACTCTGGCTACCGTTTTAACAGAGCCAGAACTAGAAGCCAGGCCTCACATCTTGGACAGGAGTCCTGCTCACTCTGACATGCTTCTGTGGTGGATGAGCCAGCTGGGTTCAAGTAAGTGAATGTGAATTCCACAGGCTGCAAGTCAGTGTCTGACATGTATGTGAGCTTCTTTTCTTGGATACCATCTCAAATAAACAAATGAATCTGCTACCAGATATTCCTTTGTAATGTTTTATCTGCTAGCTTGGCCTTACTCATATATGACTGGTGAAGATAATGTCAAAATATCATCCTTTAGTGGATTCAGTTCTGGTTTTGAGGGCAAAGCCATGTGGGTGAGAAATTGAGTGACCTCATTTTTAGGATACAAATAATTCCTTGAAATGTTTTTCACATCTTGTGTTCTTATTTTGGGTTGTGCATTTTTCTCCTGTGCAGCTCTTGTGCTTGCCTTGAAAATAGCTGTTTGAATTCCGTGCTGGATTCAAGGTAGCTTTGAAGTCCATGAGATTTATGTAAGACTCTCCAGCTCAATCCTGCATCATCTGAGTGTTCCTAATGAAAGCACAGATGGGATGGATGGTTTTCTGTGTGGTCGAACGAAATGTTCTATGAACAGGTTTGGATGAGTTTTCACTGCAAAATGAGCATATGTCATGTTAAAAGGGTACAGACCCACTCTCTCCATTTCACCAGGCAGATTTGGTTTTAAGCCAGTCAAAACCAGGCATTGGTTTAGTTCTCCCTATACTGGAAAGGAAACAGTCCACATTGTTTTAAGGTATCTTTATACCAATACATGCAACAAGCTAATCCTCTGAACACAGAGGGGAAATGAGAATTTCCGAGACTTCAGTTGCTGCTTAGTGATGCTCTGATCAGATGAGGATAACGATTCAGATAGCCAGGGGGCATTCAAATGAGTCAGCTGCTTAAAGCAAGTTCACAGAAGGAACAGCTCAGTGTTGAGTTGTGGCATACAGGAGTTGCAAGGACAGTTGATTTGTTGTTAGTTGAAGGGTACTGCAGACCATTTGTTTGAATCAGAACTGTTTAGGATGGCTGACTGAACAGCAGGCCTCGCAGGCACGCATGAAGTGGTTTGCCCTGCAGATCCCTGGCAGAGCTGAGACTAGAAGATCTGTCTTGTGATCCTCCATCCGTCTGCTCCTGGCTCTGTGCACAGCCTGTGGGACAGACCAGGAAAACCTCAGCACTATTTCTGTGTAATGATTCTTTGGCCTTATTCCTCTTGTTGGGTACTTTGTCCTGGTGTATTTCTTTGCATCTCCTCTGGCCCCAGACAAGTGTTCAGGGTCAACAGCACTCTGATCACAAACTGTGATTGCCTTCATTACTGCAGACCAGGGAAGGGTCTGCTCCGGACACACTTAGCATTGCTGCGATTCAGTCCTAACTGGAGAAGAAACCAACCAACATTTCTACTACTTTGGTGTTTGCTACTTTCCACTAATTCAGTACTCCCTTTTACGCTGGTATCCAGGTGACTTAGCAGTTACCCTCATTGCTGGGCTATACTTAGGATTAGGAGCAAGCCGCTGTGCCTGCCTTGCACCGGCGAGGTCAGAAGGTGTGTTGCGGTGTGCCGGCCATCTGTTCAGGGGCCTTCTGAGGTCTGGTTTCAATCGTAGGTTGTTCCCCAGCTCTCAGCTTCCGTACCTCAAAGCAAGCAGCCTTGCATACAGAATAGCTTGCTCTATAAAAATGAAATACTAGTTCTTTCCTCTGCGTGGATCAACTCAGTTGCACCTTTTTTCTTTTTTAACTCAGATGACTGAAAAAAAGTGTCCTGAAGTACACTCACATTGCTGCTGGTCTCTGAATGGTCGTTGAGATCTTTATCTGTTTCTCACATGATTGCTAAGCATGACTTCAGAGACAAATTTGGCAAGTCAGGTTCTGACCCTCTTATGTTCTCTTCATTGCTCAGGTTGCTCAAGAATTTTTTTGGTGTGACTTAGCGTTTGTCTATATAATGGTGCTGGGGAAAATAGATAAGAGTCAGCTAAAGGTGTGAAGTGAATCCACTTTCACTGGATGCCTTAAAATGACTCATCTTAATTTCCCCAGTGTCCCATGCAGATAAACTCTGAGATCAGAAGTTTTGTCTTCTGTTTCAGGAGGTAGAAATGCAGAACCTCCCTCACTGTATGAGATACTGGTCCAGCTAGTGCGGTGGCCTGCTACAGCAGCGGCTGTTGTCTTATGCTTCCGAGAGCACACCCTTGCCCGCTGGGTCCTGTTCTTGGCAGGAGGTTAATAGAGGAGTTCCTGATTAATCCCTGTCTGAAGGAAGATAGATGCTTTGCATTTCTCTTAGCCACATGTAAGAGCTGGGTCATACATTGATCTGATCCTTTTTAAACTTCAGCCACCGACTTGTTAAATTGCAAGGCAGTAAGTGGTTCTAGGCTTGGAAGTATTGATGTAAGCTCATTTTTATTGTCTTTTCAAGTGCTGCCAAATTCCATGAGATTTTGTCTCCTGGGACATGAGAAATAGGATTTCTTTTTGAACATGTGCTTCATTTGTTGATTAAATGATGACAATTGTTTGATTTGGGTACAGCAAAAACCCCTCTTCTAAACTTTGCGTATGTTTCAAGTCATCAGGAAAAGTTGTAGATATCAGTGAGCAGAACATTGTAAGTTTTGTGAAAATGTGAAAACATGGCATTTGGTTGTGAAATGTACGGCTGAATCAAACTTGTTCTAAAACTGTTGATATTCTGAAGGAATCTCAGCTGGCTCTTTGGTATAGCAGAGTCCCTCTGCTGTCCCCAAGTTGTTTAATGTATAATTTCCATTCTGTGCCTCAGTGTCCCTTTTTTGTGAATTTAAAATAATTATTCTTGCTGCATTTATAGGGTATTCCAAGATAATGTAGATTAAAAGCATGAGAATAAGCTAGGAAAGATTTAAGAAAAATGCAAACTCTTCTAGCCTCTGCCCCTTTCTCCCTGTTTATTTGGTCAATAGCACTGAATTCAGACTGCTTGGGTTTTGGCCAAGTGCAAAAGCTGCAACAGGTTTAATGTGCTTGCCTTTTAATGACTTCTGGAATAAGGTGCCACTTTTCTAAACATGAATAAAACATAATTGACAAGTAGCTGAGAGAGAGTTCACCCCCGAATGCATGCAACTTAATTTTTCTGGTTAGGGACCACAGCTAATTAAGTTAGAATGTGATTTCTGATCAGTTAACCAGAGGTCAGAAGTATTTGGGCTGCAGTTTGATTACTGAATTCTTCCAACTTACGCTTGTAATATGTCCTTGCTTGCCAAGGACTCCTGAATTTTGCACCCTGATGGCAGTGAACTAGTTTTACAGATGCCATTGCTTTCTTGTGCCATCCCTGCAGAAGTGCAACCAAGGAATTTGTGCGTGTTTGGGTTTTGTTCATAGCTGTTTAAACTTCCCAACTGTCGGCTTGAGGTCATGGATATGGGCAAACTTGTATCTCCAGAGATCTGCTGTTTATTTTGTATAAATAAATAAAAAAGTACAAGCTTGGCAGTTTTTTTCTTAAACATCTTGGGCCTGATTCTCACATATGCTGTAAAGGGATATTAATTTTAAAAGTGCTCTAAGGAGGAGAGAAACATGCATCCAGGGCCATACCTTGCAACATGTGCCGTTCTTGGAGCGAATGAGAAAGAACTGGGTGTCCTGGCCATCAGCTACACCAGACAGAGAGAAGGAGGGCTCTAATGGAGCACACCCTGTAAACAGCGATTTACTCCAGCTGCTCCATATCCTGTCTCTGTTCTTGTTCTCTCCCATATATGTGGGTTTAAGGCAGTTGGAGTATCACTGCTTCTGTTGTGGGGTTTGCCATTTGTGATGAGTAGGATGTGCCGTTTGGCAAGCAGGCAGTGAATAGCTTACTGTTGGCTTTATCTCTCAGTCTAGTTTGTGGTTGGAGACCTGCATGTTGTTTGTGGGTTTTTATGTGCGTCACTGAACCCAGAAGTTTTATTATATTCTCAGAAAAGGGTTTTGCAACAGCTCGGCTATTAAAGCCAAACCATGTAGTTTAGTTAAAAGTCTGGGCAGGAAGTAACAAAATTAAATTCATCCTAGGGGAGAAGCGTGGTGCATGTAGGGTGGGAAGAGAATGCAAATATACTATTTATAGGACTAGGGAAAAACAAATTTGGACTTGAAGAGTAAATGCGAAGGAGTTATCATGGGAAAAACAGCCTTGGCGATCTAAGATACTCAGATCCGTGCTGTCAGACTACTTTTCCATTTTTGAGAATTGTATTTTTGGTATATCCCCTGAAGAAGAAAAGATTGACATTGAAATCTGTGCTGCACAGAGTACCTTCCAGCAGTATCCTTCTAGGAGTTTATGCTATGGATGAGACTTGTCAAGTGAAAATATGTGAACCTGTATTTTTTTAAGCAGTGCAAAAATAGTTGAAGACAGCGCCTGCTCCAGGGAGTTTATGCAGTACAAGCAGGCAGAGCCACATGCAGGATGGAAGAGGAGACAGATTATTTAATTTTCTCACAGTCAGGCAGCAGGTCAGTGGCAGAGCTAGGAGTGGAGTCCAGCTCCCTAGAGCTGAGGTCCATTCCCTTACTCATTAAATGTGATACTTCTGGTGTTACATTGAAATTGGTGAGGAGAACTTTTGTGGGGAATGCAAGAATAGTGACTACCTCAAGAATATTCTTCCTCAAAGCAGCATGCTGTCCTTGTGATACTGCAGATTGTAATAGGATAATGTGGGGACATACATTTTTTTTTAATAATTTCTTTTACTTAATTTGTGATTTTTAGTTTATAAATTGATGCTAAGTCCATCTTGCCTTCCACCGTGGTTTTTGCAACAGATTCTCACACCTTTTCTTGCCACTGTCAGTGCTTGTAGTTCCTTGCTTTAATATAGGGTCATGTGCTACTTTTAAGGCATTTGCATATAATTAGTGTTACATATAACTAAGCTTGGAGCTCTAGCTTTGGAGAGTATGCTGATATCTCATCCTTCTTTCAGGAAAATAAATCTTGCCTGATGGGAGGTCCTACACTAAAACAACAGATTACAATCAGACTGAGGAGCAGAGCTGCTACTTTTACACATAGGCCTGTCACGGCTGGCTGTACCAGTTTCAAAATCACTTTGCAAACACTCTTGCTTCTTTCCCTCGGTGCTCAGCAACCTTGAGGTATGCCCAGGAATGGGGAAGAGGTGAGGTAACCTGGGGGAAGAAGCAGTAACATACCACAGTACCCTGGGAATTCTACATACCGCGGCTTACAAATGCGCAGCTGACTTGTTTGCCTTCGGCTGGATTTTGTGGTTGCAGTTTGTGTATCAAAGTGCATATCGTCATTGAACCTTACTTGGAATGGCTTCCAGAAAAGAGAAGGCTTGGGTGATTTCTGTCTTCCTTCCTCTTTCCATGACATATCTATTGCACAAATGGGAAGCTATTTTTGATTTATGCAGGCTGACTTCCGGCATATTGGGGGCTATTGAGTAGCCCTCAAACTTCCTGCAACTGCTTTTCTGCCTCTTATTAGGGGACCTTCTCCCTCTATTCATACCAGTTCTTTGTTGCTCTTTTGGCCTCCATTCCCACTCTGTGTTCTTGGTTAACCTCACTTCTAGCCCATGGATTACCAAGATCCCCTCTTTGAGAAGGGCAAGTGTGCTCCCCTCACTTATCCTGTCAGGGCTTTGGCTGTGCTGTTCCTGTCTTTACCTGCAACAAAGACAGCTCTTTCTCGTTCTAGTCTCTTCCTTCCTAATGTCTTTTGAGGGAAGAAGTCAGGATACAAACGTGATACATTTGGAGGCAATACAAACCAAGTATCTTGGGTGGAATGAAACCCTAATGACGAGAATGTAGGTCTTTGCTGTTAAAAAGGGAGTTTTAGGTCAGATAGGCAAAAGTCACTATCGAGATCCATGGTAGTGTTCAATCTACAATGTGGAAAAATTGCTTTAAACATAGGAGACAGTATTTCCAGCTCCTTCCCCTAATATGCAAGTTAGCCCCCAGCTGGGCACAGAGTTCATGAGAAGCAGAAAAAAAATCAAACCAAGCACTTAGCAGGAAAATACTTGCAACGGCATCTCTAAGCTCATTTCTGACCTGACTGTGAACGGGAGAGCTTGCTGGATAGGCCATTGCGGGGAAAATACGTGTGACAGTAAGAAAGCCAAAGGTCATGCCTAAGCCAGCCAGTGGCATCGTATGTGTGTCTGAAGGAACAGAGCACACACATACTCCAGAGACATCTTAATTTAGGTGTGTGTGCAACTGAAGGTTGCAACTGTGTAGGAGAGTACAGCTGACAGCAAGTGTAAGAGTACGGGTACAGGCAGAACAAGATGCAGCAGTGTTTAAAAGTCACATAGTCACACTAGCATATGGCACTATGCTGAGGGAGCGAGCTGACTTGTCTCTAATTGGCGCAGAGTACAAGCGCAGGAGCGTGGCTGTCAGTGGTGCCCAGACCTCTGCTGAGCCCATCACCAGCCCCTTCGGAGCCCAGCGGGCTTTGGCAGAAGCCTGGCTGCCTGCAGGGCCCTGCCCTGCGCTGCAGCATGGGGTCTGACTAGAGAGAGCAGACAAAGGGTGGAAAAAAGGAAGTGCTATCATCCCCTTTCTATAAAAAGAGGTACTGAGACTGAGAACGATTGAGTGGGATTTCCAAGGTAATTTCTTTTAGGTCTTATGCTCCAAAGCCATGTTAGGAAGTTATGGTTAAAAGGTTCCTCTGCTTTCAACTGGGTGGTCAGAGTGTAAATGCAAAGGGATGGCTGAGTCTTCCAGGACATGGCAGTCCTTTTATTGCACAACTGCCTCTCCTAAGAGTGGCACTGCTTTGCATTTCTGCATTCATTGCATGAAGAGTCTGAATCACTTTTGGTTGGATTAACCCACTTTTTGCTAAATCTCAAACTTCACGACACTGCTGTCTGAATTCAGAAGTGTGTGGGCAGAGACAAACCTTGTTGTTATACCTGATAGTTGTGAGGAGTCAGATTGCTCATAAAACAAAACCTTCAGCTAACCTTACAGGAAAGCACAAGGTAGAAATGCCTTATCAACAGCTGCTGGCTTTCTTCACTACACAGAACTGGTGGTTCTGTTGCTAGAACCCAGCCGACCTCCAAGACACTTCCAGTGTAGCGTTTTGGCTGGGGGCTGCTGCCGCCACTTGGCTTCCACTGACTTCAGCTGCAGCTACAGTGCAAGGGGTCTGTATGCCTCCTCCATTCCCCTGTAACCACCTTAGTTTTGAAGTTGCAGCCACAAACATCCAGCTGGATGTGCTGGACTCCACCACTGAAGTGGGGTCGCTTCAGTCCAGTGTTGCTGCAGTCTGGCTTTCAGGGCTTTTCTTACTCTTGACTGTCAGTTTTTGGCAACCCAAGGATGGCTTTCAGGGCTTTTCTTACTCTTGACTGTCAGTTTTTGGCAACCCAAGGATGGCTTTCAGGGCTTTTCTTACTCTTGACTGTCAGTTTTTGGCAACCCAAGGATGGCTTTCAGGGCTTTTCTTACTCTTGACTGTCAGTTTTTGGCCATATGCAAAAACTGAGGACCATGATGGCTTGAGTCCCAAGAAATTTTGACTGAACTAGAAACGTGGTCTCATCAGCCATTTTTAAAGAATAGTATTAGCAATGTAATAACTTAGCAGAGTGTAGTTCCCCTGTGCAAGTACAGGTCCTCCGGCGCAGTGCTTGTTTATAGTTAACTCTGTTTCTGTGCATGTTCTGTTGTCATGCCCTGCAGAGCCTTGCTTATTTAACAGGGTTGTGTGTAAGAGCACATGGATCAACCTCATGATTATACATTTGCAAGACTGGGTCACAGTAAACAGGGCGGAGGGAGAAAGAATTTCCCCGTTTCAATAAAACAGCCATTCCCATTTATTGAAGAATTTGCATTTGTTCTAGGACAGTTACTACAAAGTAGTCGCTCTCCCAAACTGATGAGCAGGCCAAAAGCATTATGCTCCATACAGGAGTCATTCAGTTGAGATCAAATGCGGTATCTATTTTCACTACAATATCTCACATAGCCTTTATCTGCGGAAGGAGGAGATCTAGTTCTCTTTCCCACGTATAACTGAGATTGTGCATACAAATGATGTACAGCATCATTCAGATACATAGACCAAAAATATTTTGAGCAGAAACTTAGGAGGAGAGGTATTATAGTGGTCAAAGAACCCGCATTTATTTTTTCCTTTTCATTTGTAGTCTGATCTTGTCCCAGATGCTAAAATTTGTTGACTAAGAACATGTTTTAGTTTATAAATCACGGATCAGCTAACTTGCTTTGAGGCATTGCTTTGTTAGGAAGGTTTTGAAGCTTAAGTCTGCCCCATGGGAACGTGTGACATAGTGAGAAATCTTTTGAGAGTATTTTCTTTTTGGTAAGCAAACATAAGGCACAAATAATATTCCTTCTCGCCATTTTATTTTTCTGTGTCTGAAGTGAAGGTTTCTGTGTAGTGCATTGGGTGTGAGATGGTCAGGTGATTAAAGCTTTGGAATAAAACTTTAGAATTGAATAGAAGATGTACAACAATCATCTAGTCCAACTGCCTGAGTTTTTGTTCTTTTAAGATCATTGTTTTTCATGTTGGTTTTGTAATAGAAATGCCCATCAGATAACAGGCCTCAGAGTCTTTGGGTACTTTGGCTATTCCTGCCTTACTGATCTTCTAGCCCAAATGAAGGCCAGATTTAAGAGAATGTAACAAACATACGGGAGCAATGGATGAGTGGGCAGATAGTCCTGCAGGTTAGACTAGCAATATCCACAGCATCCAGACTGAGGTTGTATGTACATGTGCTGTACCTTTAAACTGAATGTGATTGTTTCAGATGGTTTGGACGCCCTTTTGTATTTTGGCATGACACCCAGCCTCTGCATGAAACTTTTGCTGGTGAGGGTTTAGAGAAGTATGTAATTTTTATATCATGAAAGAGCCCCACTCACAAACCAGCATCCCCTTTGGCTAGGTACTGTACAAACATTGCCCAGGATAATGACAACATATTCCAAAGAACTTAAATGTTTATTTCTGGATCCCAACAGGTGAAACTGATTGACTACATCCACAGACAACGGCAGTGTAAGCTGAGCGTGCCCCTGAATGACAGGACAGCAGAGCTCAACAGCTACCCAAGATTCAATGACTGGTTAGACATTGTCAATGTGAGGAAAGAAGTTGTACAGGTAAGAGGAGGACAACTCTCAGCACAGAACCTTCCCGCCCTTTCCAGACGTTCCCAGCTGCCTGCTGGGTTTGTTAGTTTCCTGAACTTACTTTCAGGCAGGGTGGGAGTGTGTGGGTACACAGAGGGACCTTTGGCGGAAAGGGTGCTTCCTCTCTCCCAGAAGCAGTGATCACTCAGTGGGAGTGCTGAAATACTCCCTTCCCTTTGTCCTCCTCCCGGAGTTAGTATGGATCTTCTCCTAATAGCAGTTGAAGCAACGCCTCACGTCTATTGGTTGGTATGAGACAAAGGTCCTCCATTACCGGGACCTCCTCTCCTTCTGCTTCCTGAGCCTGAGAATGATGCCGTAACTTAATCACTTACTAACTTAGATGATAATAATAATACTTTACCATACTATATTCTGTGTCCAGTACTAGCCAAAAAAAGGACCAAGAGTTACAATTCTGTGCACTGATACATCCCACAAATGGACAAAAATGGAGTTGTTACAGCCTAATTATTTCTAAAAGCATATAGAAATTAGAGAAGATCCAAAAATAGCCAATAGCACTGTGTCCCTCTAAACTTAGACTAGCAAAAGGGGTCAGAGTTTGCAAGTTTGTCCCAGACTGATGGTGTAAAACTGCATAGCCTCACACAGCACTCAGACTACAAAATCAAGTGGACTGCAACCCAGTAATGGGTAGGTGGATTTTGATATGAATTCTGACTCGGTTGGGAGTCTTTGCTCCGAAGCAAGAAAGGATTTTTTCATATTATAGACACTGACCTACACACCCACCCATGAGTAAAGTCTCTGGTTCAAACTGATACCAAAGAGCATTGCATCAGTGTAAAAGAATGGAATTAATAACTTTGCTGTGGTGGTCTGTGTGGTGGCCAGCATCAGCTGTTCATGCTTGCAGACTATGGCTCCTTCTGATCTCTACAGTTTAATTCTTAACGTGCAAATCACTGGAATCCTCTTTACTGCACAGAATAATCTGACACTTCTGCTGCAATCAGAAATGACCAGATAAGCCACGGCCCCCAACTCCTGCCTCTGACACTTTTTTTTTTTGGAAGAGGAGCCTGAAATCCCAGCTGTGTTTAGGTGGTTACTGGGAACTCCAGGACTGCAGCGCACTGACATCAGATTGTTCGCTTGGGCCTGGACTGTGCATGGCTTCCCCATGCTGTTCTGTACTGGGGACAGTTCAGTTCAGTCTAATGTTAATGGCAATATAAGTAGAGCTCAGTCCACTGATGGCTGAACAAAGCAGAAAAGCCTTTTTCCATTATTTTTTCCCATTTTTTGTTCTGCAGGCCAGATCACAGTGTTCGCATTCAGTTTCCCCTGATCCTTACACAAGCAAAAATTTTCTTTGACTTCAGCAGGAATCTGAGTGAAAAATGCAGCAAATTTTCATGGAAATTTTTCCAGCTTGGTCCTGATGTAACTGACCAGACTCTGGTGAAATACGATGACTTCAGGACCTAGTTGTTCCTTTTATTTACTACTATTTATTTTGAATGTGATGCTGATATTGCCTTCCAGCCCAGCAAGGTTTTAGGTAGCAAAGCTAAACGTGCAGCAGCCTGTTGCTGTGGCCAAACTGCCAGGCTCCCAACTATTGTTGGTTTCTAAGGTTACTGGAATTGCCTGAGCCTAAAAGAATGTCTTTGTAGCCTTTTTTTAAATCCTTTGTGATGCCTACGGAACTGGGGGAAGGGAAGAGGTGAAGAGAAGGGGTGGAGGAAGGGGGGTGCATGGGGACACTTCAAATCTGCCACATTCTGCTAATTCAGGGAGCAAAGAGGGTTGAGTCCGCCCTTCTGTATGTGTGGTCACTAAAAAGGGTGAACAAATTCAGGTTTGGTCTAAGGCAGGAAGAGAACATTTTCCAGCTGTTTATTATTTTTATTCGTGCTCTCTTGCTACCCCGTTCCAAGCAATGACCAGTGTAATGAACTATGTTTCTTCTCTTTTCTGGGACAGAAATATAAGGGGTGTACAAAGCATTTAAATGTCTCTCTGATTCCAAATGTATGGTTATTTTTTAAAAGTCCTGCATCCATTTCATGCAGCTGCAAACAGCTTCTGTAGCATTTATAGTAGCTGGACAGAACTGCAACACCCATTGGGTCATTAAAATTGCTTTTGCGTAGGCAAATGGAAATAGCTGGGCTAATAAACCAGTTGCTCTGTTCTTGCAGTGGTTTTGTTTTTGGTCCTGTTACTTCACTGCTCAGAAAACAGCAGTGCAGCCACTGGTGGTGTTTGTGGCATGGACATCAGCAGACAGTGCAGGGCAGATGTTTGTGATGAGCTGTCTTTCGGAAATGTTACAGGTGTCATGGGATCGTTCCTGCTATTGCTTAGATTTCATACAGCGTGTGAACCACATCTCAGCTGAATGCTTTCAAAATGGAAATCACTGACAGAAGGAGCTTTAATAGGTTAGCTATTAAGAAATATATAATGATTTCCCTTAGCTTTATGCACACTGACTGTGACATGGCTGAGGAGAGAAGAGGTGATTAGGGAGCCTTAAAGAGATGGCTGGGTAGGTCAGACAGTGAAAATGGGGACGCTTGAGTCCCATACCTCATTCTGCAGCTGGTGTACAAGATCCAATGGGGAATGACTTCCCAACTCTAAGATACTGTTAGCTCATATGCAAAACTGAAATAGTCATGCTGGGTTTCCTTCTTACAGAATCACAGAATCACAGAATTCTTAATGCTTCCAAAAAATGCTACAGAGAGAAAGAAAACCCCACAAATGTTGTAATAGTGTATTTATGTCAGGCACGTAGTCCTCTCTTTCTGAGACTTTTAGGCCCTGAAACTAGTTGGAGCAGTTGCCAAGTACCTGTAGAATCTCAGAGGACTGCTGCAACAGAGCCCTTCCCTGGCTGCCTCTGAGAAACGGCAGGTACAACGCGGGAGGTGTGTGCAGGTGAAGGGCTCTCCTGTGGCCCACTGCCTCTCAGGGACAGATCAGGACAAAGACCTGAGTTCATGTTTTTTTGCTTTTCTAAATGGTTCTGATTCTCTTTGCATCTCTAGCGTTGCTGGAGGGAGTATTTCAAGATTGTGCTAATCTGTGACATAACACCTTTGAAAAACAGCCTAATTGCGAGCAATTTTTAAGCTCAGCAGTTAGAGAAACAATGCGCTTTTTCTCTCTCTTCCCCTCCCCTCTCTCCCCCCTAGTCCTCTCCCAAATAAAGCTGCCATGCAGGGAAGCACAGAAGCTCCCAGGCTCTCCTGTCAGAAATAGAGCACCGGCTCTAATTTAGAATATCTGCTGACTCCTCTAGTGCAGAGTGAAGAGTATTTTTGCTCAGTGACTTGGTCTAGACATTGTGAAGCTTGAAAGCTCTTGCTGTTGTAATTGCTGGGCTTCTTTCTTTCTTTGAAAACCTATATTTAAAACAAGAATAATGACTGCTTGTAAAATCCTTTAGTTCTGGAAGAGATTATAGTAGTAACAATGCACTGTTTATGGCGTTGGGCAACAGCTAAAACTCCTGTGAACATGGATAACAGTCAGCCGGTCGTGCTGCGTAGAGTGAAAGGGCTGTTCCGTGTGGACCTAGCAGACTTGGAGGTAGGTGGTAAATGCAAGCTTTGAGTTTGTGATCCTGTTTGCTCTCTGTGAATACACAATTCTGAGGGGTAAGGAAACTTTGAAACTTTGAACCCCCACCCCAACTTGTGCTATTTCTGTTTCTTTGTTATTGTTCCTCTAATCAGTTGCCAGACAGATTTTTATCATAGAAAACGGTGGCTAGTGTGGAGCAGGCTCTGCTTTGGAGCTGGGCTAATATTGTTCTGTAACTTTCTTTTAAAGTATTTTTCTAGGAAATGCTGGAGTCCTTGTTTTTGGCTAGGAGTCATAGAGATTGATTAGCACTGTGTACGTGTAGTTTAATACCAAAAATTATGTGTAAATGGATAAATATGGTGGACTGAAACTGGGAAGAGAGATACTTAAACTGAGAACTAGAAAAGGCAGGACAAGGAACCATACAGACAGAAGACAGATTTAAGCTATGTAGTGGTCTCCAGTGGGTAAAAGTTGTTCTGAAAATGGACTTAGAAAAATATACTGATCTGGATTGTCCTGCTCCCCCTTAAAGTTGGAGCCAAGAATTGACAGGGGAGTAGGAGTGAAGGAGGATGTGAACAGTGCTCTGTCCCTACTCTTAGGCTGATGGAAGAAGTCTCTTGTGGAGCTACTTACTAGGTTCTGGGCTTAGGGCATGTCTACCAAAAAAAAGCGATTAAAAAATCTCTATTGGCTTATTTTCTTTAGGACAGAAAAAAATCCTCTCTAATCTTTACTCTTGTTCTTCCGAGAAATGCCACTGTTATATTTCTTCTCACATATAACTTGTCACCATCTTAAAAAGTAACTTAAGAACATACTCATCTCTTTATCATCTTCTGAAACATGTCTGAACCAGCCCTGCTCACCATGTAGCAGGGGTTCCAGTCAATCAAGTTTGGAAAGCTGTTTTTAGAGTAGATAACTGTCGTTCACAGGGAGGGGCAAATCCTGCCCTAGTGATTGCTGGCTATAAGCAGAACTTTGCCACCAGGGAGACTATGTGGGAGCAGATGAAACAGTGCTGCAGTTGGGTCTGGTTTACGGCTGTTCCACTTGGGGGATGTATTTGACTCCCATTGTGTATGTTTTTTCATAGTAACTCCTGTTTGCTTGTGAAACTTGTCTCATTCCCCATTTAGTGTTTATGCTGAAGACCTGATATCTTGTAAGTAGTCAGGAGTGGTTCCTGAGCAAGCCAGGGGCAGCGCTTGGCACACTGGGGAGCGGAGCTCATGCCTTGAGTGGGAATTGTCTGTTAAGAGTCTCCTGCTGCCCCTGTAGAAGTCTGTAAAGGATGAGGCATTGACATAGGGTTGATGGGGTGAGACTATGGCACATGGTTATACTTGTGTGGACTGTGATCTAACTTGTAGCAGATCGTGCTGATCAGTTGTTGGAGGAAAAGTGTGGGGTTTATGTGTGTGCATCCTTACTTTGGTTGGGGGAATAGAAGCAGTGGATCTGCCTAAGCCTATCAGGTTTCCACAGCTGTATCCTCTCATCTTTTTCTGTCAGCATATCTGTGTGAACAGACTATGAGGACTTTGGCCATTTGCTGGGGATTTCCATGGGTCTGGCAGCAGAAGCTGTGACTGGACTGCTAGATAGCAGAGATCCTGAATGTGCTAATTGTGTGTATGCAAATTAACTCTGTCCTGCAGGCTTCCTGGATCTTAAACTGCATCCCATGTTCTAGCTGAAGGCCCCTCCCCAGTGTAAACAGCTCTTGGAAAATATTCTCTACTACTGCCAGGGTTCCCCTCCCCTGCCAGCGGGTCCAGGTGCTCCTTGCAGCCTTGTTCACTGTGAATGGTTCATGGCATGAGGTCAGCACCAGGCTCACGCTACCCTGCAGGATCTGCAGTGAAAGACCGCAACCACCACCTCTGTTTTCCCACAGAAAAGCAGTAAGCGACAGCAGCTATCCTGTCCACAAAGAGCAAACTGAATGGGAACGTCCTGAGACTGTCAGCTCCTCTTCACCCTGCCTGTTGTGAGAGCTGAAACAGTGAAGAGGGAGATGTTGTGTGAAACCATAGCCTGTGTATACTCACAGCTTAATGCAAGCTAGAAATTTCATGTGAGAGGCTTTCCAGAAGGCCCATAAAATCTCCAGAAATGTTCTTCACTGGACACCAGAAAACCAGAGCAAAATAACAACTAGCAGGCACAAGATGTTCTTAAGAGCATCCTTACATGCTTTGCTTAGGGCTATCAGTGGGAATTTAAGCACCTTATGTAATGGGCTTTCTCTTCTAGCATCTGCTGCCTTACGGGAGGATGATCAGTGAGGGAATGTATTGATTTAAGAGGAGGCATTTGGGGCCTTGACAACTGTCCAGCCCTGTCTACTAGGTTGAGGAGCAGGTCAGACTGATTTTGCAGTGCTAGCAGCAGCATTAGCTCCATGGGCTTATCTGCAGGGAGGAATCTTTACCAAAAATAACCCATCTACTGTGTTAGATACCAGCATTTTTGCCACGTTTCAGGGATTTAAGTTGGATACCAGACAAGATTCAAGACCTTCTTACGCACTGTGAACACTTCACCCTGATGAATTGAGACTAACCTTTGGATGGCTTCTTGGATACACTGTGGTTTACTTTTCCCTCTTTTAAACATGAGTACCACAAAGCACACGGTCTGTATGTCTGATAAGCAGAAGGGCTTTGTAGAGAGGTCCTCTTACCTCTTGTAGAGAGGAATAATTTCCTGGTTTGGGCTTTTTAGCATCAATTCTGCTGAGCAATGTGTGTGGTGAGTAAGGCTTTAGATTTTGCTGGCAGTTTTAAGGTGCTGAAAGATTGAAAGCAGGTTCTGTCTCCTGCTTGCTCTTTCTTCTTTTTTTTTTAATTTTTTTTAATCTGACCTTGTTATTAGAGTAGTATCTGAATATCTTGCAGCTTCCCCTGTCATTCTGTAGTCAAGACAAGGTGTGCCCAGGGAGGTGGTGCTTAGCTTGGCCCCGATGTGAGCCTTTAAGCTGCATTCTTTTAAAGCTGCATTTTTTGAGAATCCACAGCACCCATAAGGAAGCAGATAAGGAGAGGTCTGTTGGCCCCACAATTCTCACCGTCAGTGCTGAAGATTGGGAGTAACTTCTTTGCAAGGGCCCCGAATTGCACTTGCACCGAGGGGTGGGAGCCCGCCACATGCTCTGCTGAGATGGACGCTGTCAGGGCACTTCACAGGGGACATTCTTCCCCCCCAGCTCAACAGCTGAGCCAGAGCATCCGCAGCAACTGAACCTGTTTTAAGAGCCATCTTGAACTTGTGACCTTCATCATTATCACATTGGCTGGGGGGCTAACACAGAGCTAAATCATATCAGGCCAATCTTACAGGGATCAGGTTGACCAGTTTTATATTAAGCCACCACATATGTGCAGCACATGAGTGGCTGTTTAAAGAAAGCCTCTTACTTCCCGCCCCCCCCCTCCCCTTTAAGGCTTATTTCTTTTGTCGCGTGTCATGGGGGCTGGCAGCAGGTTCAGAAAGTCTGAGCTCTCCCAGCTCAAGGTCATTGGGATTGTTTAAATATAATCTCCTTTTCTGTGCTTATACTTTCCTACAACTTGCTATTCTGTCTTTCTAAAATTAAACTATTGAGCAAAAGAGTAGATTGGACTTTACATGCAGACCCAGGAAGGGGCAAGCTAGCAGCAGGTGGGGCCCTTTGTCGGAGCGCGTGTCTGCGTGAGATCGTGGTAGGGATGCAGAGCAAAGTTCGCAGTGGAGAGCTGGGGCTGCCCTTTGCTGCTCAGTTGTGCCTTGTGTGAACCGTTCCAGCTTTTCATGGCAGGCCACACATTGAGTTGTAGAGCACAGACTTGCTTAAGGAGGTGAACCCAGTCAGCTTAGGGGTGATCAAGACCTCTGTAGTGTTTGTGTCCTGCAAATGAATGAGACAGGAAAAAAATGCCCTAACACTTCTAAAAAGCTCAATAGTTTGGAATGTTTTGTAATTTTAAAAAAAATATTTTCAAGGTTTTTCTCTGCAACGAGGAAGGCTTGAAAACTAAAAGTGAAAGCTGGGGATTCCTGGTCACAGGGGTTTGATCTTTAAAAAAGAAAAGCTGTAAACACCATCCGACTTGCAAGAACAGGCAGTCCTGGAGTTTAACCATCAAGCTGCGGTGGGACAAAGATGACAGCTAAGTTGTCTGTGCCAGGAAATGTTTGGTTGTGCTCCCCTCAGGGAATGAGAGAAGGGCCTGTGGGGCTTGGAACACCACTGTGCAGCACCCAGGCCCGCTCAGTGAGGACTGCAGCACTGCATCCCTGCTGTCCTCAGGCAGCTGTACTGGTTGTGAGCTCAACAATTTTGTGCTTGACTTGTGCCTTGGGAGCAGTGTGTGTGCTGTTAGAACCAGGAGCTGAGCCCAGATGCCATTCCACATACCTCTTACAGTAGGCAATGGGAATTCCTCAGTTAAGCCTTGTCTATACTAGTGCAACCAGGAGAGCTAATTTAGGGTAAGTTAAAATAGTCAATTCCACCTTATTGACACAAATTGAAGCACACACTCAGTATGCTCAGTTTTTTCAGTCCAAAGGCCTAATAGCCCATTTCTTACTCCACTGAGGACTAACTGTACAGGTACAAGGCTCTTCTCAAAGGTACGGTGGCATCTGCCCTAGGTAACTGCTGTACTTTGCCCTCCTTGTAAAAGGAGAATAGGCAGAGACAACCTGACTGCATCCTGGCTACTTGAGTCAACACAGGCTTGCACACCAGACTAATTTCCTCCTTTTTTTCTAGCCTCTATGTTTTGGGGTTTTTAAAATTATTTTATTGGGATTTGCTTTACTGACTTTCCTGTGATCTCTAAACTGGACAGGGAGAACGTTTTTCAGTATCTTGATGCCACACTTGGATTTTACGAGGCATTGTGGCTCACTAGCATTTCTGCCAAACCTTGACACCCCCTGTGCCAATCGCTTCCCTGGGGGTTAACTCTGCAGGTCAGTGGTGCTTGTCCGCTCTGGATCCTGCCACAGAGCAGGATCGGAGAAAACAGATTCGCAATGGTGCTGGGACCAGTCCCTGTCCCAGCTGGCCCTGTGTTTCAGCTGCTTGCGCTGGCTATTTAAAGCCTGTGTCATGGAACTGGCTGTGGTGAAAAAGCTTTGCTTTCCCCTGGAAATCTTAGTCTCTTCCACTTTACTGATTGACTTAGTAATAGCTCTAATAAGTTACTGGTTACATTTGTGTCATGCAAAGGATAGGGAAGTGAGGTGGTGCAGGTAAAGTGACTTGGTAGCTTATACTGGGATCTGGAATGACGCTGCTGCTTAAAACAGAGGCTGCATAATCTGGGTTGTTTTCTTAGTGGGGAGTGGTGGGGGTGAGGAAATGTTTCAAGATAATTTGAGAATGACATCGCTGTAATCCTGCTTACTCTAAGACCATGTAAAAGCATGAAATGGGATAAATGTTTTTGTAAGAGACATTGGCTTTCCCTTATGCTTAATGAGGAAGCATTACTGTCCCTGCTCCCAAGCACAGGGGCACCCATGGTGGTGTAGAAAACTTTCTCCTGTACTATGCTAGAACTGGCTCCATGGCTGTTTACCCTCAGTCACCATCCCTTTTAAAGCTGCTTGTGTCACTGCGAGGCTGGCGTCCTGTATCGCAGAACCACCCTTGTGATACAGCTCAACAAAGATGCTTCTGTGAACTGCCTGGCTGAGTGCAAGGGAGAGGAATTCAGGGGGTGCTGGGGAAGTAACTGACTATAAGAAAGACTCAGTTTAATTCTGTTGTTATCGACTCAGTTCAACTGGGAATCTGTGTGAGCAAACCTGTACTGGCTTCGTGCTGGAATATTTGAGTTGTGGAAACCCATTCCAGTTTCATTTCAGATGATCTGAATCCCTGCGGTTTTTGTCCTTTGGAGTGTAATATCAGGTTAGGAATCCAAGGAGAGCAGATTTTGCACTGCATTTTTGCTGGAGTCTTTGTGCTTCCTGCATTTTACCCAAGTGGAAGTCATTCAAGGACAAGTGTTTGGGGCAGTTGTGCTCCTGCATCTTGGTGGTGCAGGTGTGCAGAAAAATGAATAATAGCACACAGTGTCAGGTGGAATACCTGTGCTTTTTTTACTTGGCTAATATTAATTATAGAAGAATGAGAAAATTTACCCAAACTTCATTGAACTCTGGCTCTGCTATGAACCTGCTTTGTGCTTTCTGCTCATTTAAATTCTTGGCCTCTCCTTGAGTCAGCTGTGTTTTTGTGTTTCATCCGGTTCAGGGCATGTGACAGAAGATGCAGGCTGCATTTCTTTGACATCTGCCCTTTCTTAATTTATTCTTTTTATTTGCTTCATGCAACAGTTACTAAAAATGGAAACTATGTGATTACTCTTTGTGTTACCACCTACAAAGCTCCAAAGGTTGGAGCTGTTTCTAGCACTGTCACAGTTAAAATCAAAAGTCATGAGTCAGATCTCAAAGGCATGAGTCTGGATTAAGAAAGATGTGATTGTTAAAGGACATTCAACAACATTCAAATTTGATTTATAATTGGAAGTGAGGCTTAAGAGTCTAGAGGATTTCAAGTTTTTTGTTTCTCCACACAGCGAGACACACTTTTGAGTTTCCCCGTCAAATAAAAGTTGATACCCTTTTATACAGCTTGATTCCAGGAGTTGAAACTTTAGGAAAGAGGCAAAATTGTGAAACTTGTGATCTCATTGTGAGAGTAGGCAACAGTGAAGTTTGTTTAGGCAAAACTTTCAGGGAAATTCCTGGGTATCTGGGCTAAATCCTAGTTTTGTTTATTAACCACAATTGCTGCAGACTTAGGCTGGAAACATTTGAGTGGGGGAGGAGAGAGGCGACACAGCTCGATTCCGTGTCAGGAAATACCAGATCATTTCATGCTTTCCAGTCTCTTGTATCTTTTGTGTCTGCCTGATCTAAACCTTATCACTCTGGGGGCTTTGGTGTATTAAGACGTGCAAGGAATTCTGCACAAATGTCTTTTCGGGCAAGATATGGGTAAGGCTGGTTCTGTAATGAAGGAAAAATTGCTTGAGGAGGAGGTCGCTGTCTCTTTGTCAAAATATTTATTTTTGTTTAATAGAAGAAGTAATTTTCCTCACCGTTTTTACTTTTCACTTCCCTACTCAAAAGCCAAACATCTTTATCTGACTTTTTTTTTAGGTTTTAGGCCTGTTTTGTTTCTCACTGCTATTTTTAATGAAAAAGTTAAGCTTTCATTAGCAGCTTTTCAAAAATACTAAGCAAAAACTTTCCACAAGGGGAGAAGAATATTTCAATCACCTCAATCCTAACTTAAATACCGGAGAACAAACATAACATCCTAATAATACAGAGCACACTCGAGCATACACCTGGTCTGTCATGATGTAGGGAGGAGGTTGAGTACTGATGAGATCTGCCACATGGTCGCTACTGACTCAGGGATCCTTAAGAGAGGTGCACTACCAAAATGAGTAAATCATGAGTCAGACCAGGCAGTGAGACAGTGACACTATTTAAAGTACATCAGAATAACAAGTAACAGTCTTATTTATATATGTATATTAAAAAAAAAAATGTATCATCTTGTTTTTCTGCAGAGAATACCAGAGGAGCTAACCTTAGATGCCTTACTAGAAATGAATGAGTCAAAGGTGAAAGAAACAATGAAGAGATGTGGTGCCAGAGATGAGGAGTGCTCCAGGCTCAATGGGGCACTGAGCTGCTTACGGAAGGTGACTGAATCAGGTACAGACTGCCTTGTTGTTCTATGGAATTAGTTTCTTGACAATCCGTTCGCCGTCCTGCTTCCTTTCATATGAGACAATCTGCAAAAACCTCTCGAGAATATCTTTGGGTATATTCTGTAACCAGTATCAGGTTATGGCTCTTGAATGTACATGCAGTTGCAGTAATCAAACGCATCTAGACCTGTGGATTGAATTTGTTTTTGACAGCATATCAAATAAATAAATAAATGGAAATAAATTTATGTAGAAATATCCTCTCCTACTCAATAGACTATATCCTTATTCAGTCTCTATTCAGAGTTGTGTCTAATGCATCAACTAATCCTCCATCATTCAGTACACATATCCTTGACATAACAAACACAACCAGATTTCGTGTAGGTAATCCCCTCCCCAAATATTGCTAGCTCAGAGAGAAGGTGTAATTCTGTTTGGCATTACTTTGCTCTGAAGCCCATTGTTCAGCTCAATGCTTTGGAAGAGAAAAACATTGCTCTGACAACCCTTTAACACTGCGTAGCTTGTAGCATGCCAGTTCAGTCACTTCTCTTTAAAACTGCTTGCCTCCTGCTATCTTTCTTTGACTGCTAGAATTGATAGAATCATTAGCCAAATTCCAATAGCACATTTACCTTGAAATTATGGAAAGAAAGGTATTGTGTAATTAGAAGGGCAAGTTTTCAGCATGCAAATGGATCTGACCAAGTTATTTAAGATGAGTCAAACTCAAGATTCCTAGAGTGCTGTTTCACCTTCTTCCCCTGTCACCTCCCCCAGGCTGCTTTCAAAGGCATTGTAAAATCTGTTTGTACGAGAGTGTTTCTCACAGTATACTGGTTCTAATGTGCATCAGATCTTTCTTTGTAGCAATTATCAATCTGTCACTGAAAGGTGATGTTTCCTGTTGGTATTATGACAGTTCATACCATTCGCAAATCATAAAGATTAGTTAATGGAAAAGTCAGGAAACAGCTCAATTTCATATTTCCTTTTTTCTAATCTTTCTTGTCCTGGGCTGTGAGATATTTTCCATGCATACTGTTGCAAAACCAGCCGTTGTTCAGAAGTCAAGGCAGTCACTTACTGTAAAGAAATGACATTTTTCAAACTCCGAGTATATCATCTCTTTTCAGCCACTGACTGGTCAATAGGACATCAGGGCCTGAAGCTTTGACTTTTCACCTTGATTCAAGTCATTAAGGACATACTTAAAATTAAAACGGAGAGTTATCCTGATGAATTGAGACTTTGAAATTATTCCAGCCTTCCTGCTTTGCTGCCTGCAGGCCTTTGCACCTTTTTTTTCCCCGTTTTTACCCAGAATTGGTCTACAAGCTGTACTGGATCATTCTGAACTACAGCGCTAGGCATTGTAGAAGGCAGTGCTGGGCTCCACCAGTGATCCAGCAGGATGTGGTTGTTCTTTTTTGTCCAGATGTCTGTCCCTGGTGCAGCTCTATCAAATACAGTCAGAACAAACACAGCAACTCTGTGCTGAGTGCTGCTGCTGCTGCCTGTAATTGAACAGCAGTGCGTCAGTACTCCAGGTGTCAGGTGAGTTCCAGGCACTGGTTACATGCTAGAAAGAGAGAAAAGTGGCCAAATGAGGATCGGGAGCTCCTAGATACCCCTTATTTCCAATTTAGGTGGTATTTAGCAGTTCTGTTGGGTAATAGAAAATAGTTTCCTCTTTTTACCAAAGACCAGTCTAAAGGCAGACAGGGTGCCAGGTTGGATGTACAGATTTGTCTAAACAGATTGGCACTAAATCCACATAGGCTTGCAGTGGGATGTGGGTGCCTGTTTTATGTAGATACGCCTATCCCACATTCTTCCATAGTGCCCCAGTCTGTTAAAACTCAGCCCATCTTAGAACACAGGAGCTGATTTTAGCTTTTGATATACATAGCTACAGATAGGAAAGAAGGGTAGTTACTGCCATTCTCATTTTAAGGGCTACTTTAGCTGATGTCTTAGATGGGTGTCAGGGGAGGAGAAACAAGGCTTGCACTTTGGCTAGATGCAAAGCAGGGGAAAACAAATCACTTTATAGCCTAAAGCAGCATGATGCAGTATGTGTATATACATTGGCTTTTCTTTTTAATCAATCACTAACATTGCTGCGGTTGGTGAACAGCTGGGGAGTTAAAAGATGATGTGCTGATGAATCTTTCTGAGGCACGCCGAGAGAACAGCTCTACAAACACGACCGAAGCCCCTTGCTCCTCTGCACCCACGTGGACTCCCTCTGCACTGCACCTTCCCAAGGGCAACAGCCAGCAGGCACGTTCTGTGTCAGTATCTACAATCCCATCTTCAGATTCTCTTGCCTCAAGTCATGGACCTTCTATCTATGCAGAAAACCTCCTGGACCCTTTTTCATTCCCCACACACAGTGGAAGGTTAACACCAAGGACTCCTCACAGCATCACCATCACTCCACCGACCACTCCTCAAGCCAAGAGACGGCATAAGTTGAAGCCACCACGGACTCCTCCTCCCCCTTGCCGAAAGGTTTTTCAGCTGCTACCTAACTTTCCAACCCTCACAAGGAGCAAGTCCCATGAATCACAGTTGGGAAACAGGATAGATGAAGTTCCTCCAATAAAGTAAGCATGACACTTTCTCCTTCCCCACAGGCACTGGTGGGCTGTGTTCATACTAAAGGGCATTCAGTTCTAGAGCCTGTTCTGTTCAGGACCCTTTTGCCAAAATTACATTTTTGTATAAGGGAAACTAGCCCAGCTCAGAATGGAGCTGAGATTTTGGGTGTGAGCGTTAACAGCAAAGGGCTGTGCTTTTGATGCTGCAGTACTGTATTGCCTGCTGATTGACATGAAAGAGTTTATTATAAATGCATAGCCTTGTAAGCAGTACAGCATTCTTCTGCACTGTGAGTGCATATGAAGTATATACTAAAACCTCCAAATTGCTAAACCTCTAAATGCGGCAAGTAAGCATCTGTGGCCAATGCACAGGTTTGTTTTGAAATTCAGTGGTAAGAACCTGGTTCTGCTGTGTAGCACTTTTGTGATTCAGGCACTTCCACGGAGCCTGCCAGCTGACTGAGGTGCGCAGCCTTATTAGTACTTCTCGTCTGCAAGCCAAAATTCAGGTGCAGTCTTGTACACTTCATTCACAGACTGGAGCTGGAGCAAAGAATACCATTTGTAGGCAGGAAAATATTGGCTCTGCAGTGACTTCAGGAGCCTGTGCAAAAACAGAGATGTTTGTAAACCTGACATCAAACGCTGCAGGAAAGAGTTTCTGCTCTATTAAAGTGTGTATCCTGTCACATGAATACGAATGTCTAAAACAAATATTTTTTCTTTTTTTTTTTTTTTTCTCTGTAGGTTTGGTAAGAGATTTTTACAGGGCTGTCTTCGTTTTATTGCTGAGAGAGAACCTGTCCATGTCAACTATTTGTTGATCATCCCTGTGCAGCCTCTGGAGATCCTCACTTAGGGCCTTCTATCCCAGAGCTTCTGTTAAAGTTAACAGGAGCTTGGCCTACTGGAGAACTGCAGGATGTTTACATGGTCTTTTTTTGTACCTGGTATTTCTTCAAAAGACAAAAGCAAAGAAGATGAATACCGATGTTTAAAGGATTAAAGCAGGGGGTTTGGGATTGCTTGTCTGTGACTTCAGACAGGTGTTACTGGTGCCTCTTGGTACTGGAAATAACTTCATACCTAACCATTTAGTATCTTTGGATATTCATTGCCAAGTGTCTCTGTAATGAAATTAGGCAGTTGAATGCAACCTTCTCAGAAACACTTCAGCATGTGCTTAAATGCGGACTGCTTCCTCTGATGTTGATGAGTCTATTCACATGTTTAAGGGCTTACAGGACTAGGACTTGTATTTTTATCCAGTAACATATCCATGCCATTTAGTGTATTAGCTATCATAGAATCATAAAATAGTTTGGGGTGAAGGAACCTTTAAAGGCCATCTAGTCCAACCCCCCTGCAAGGAGCAGGGACATCTTCAACTAGATCAGGTTGCTCAGAGCCCCGTCCAGCCTGACCTTGAATGTTTCCAGGGATGGGGCATCTGCCACCTCTCTGGGCAACCTGGGCCAGTGTTTCACCATCCTCACTGTAAAAAATTTCTTCCTTACATCTAGTCTAAATCTTCCCTCTTTTAGTTTAAAACCATTACCCCATGCCCTATCGCAATAGGCCCTGCTAAAAAGTTTGTCCCCATCTTTCCTGTAGGCCCCCCTCTTAAGTACTGAAAGGCCGCAATAAGGTCTCCCTGGAGCCTTCTCTTCTCCAGGCTGAACAACCCCAACTCTCTCAGCCTGTCCTCACAGCAGAGGGGCTTCAGCCCTTGGAGCATTTTTGTGGCCTCCTCTGGCCCCGCTCCAACAGGTCCATGTCCTTCTTATGCTGGTGGCCCCAGAGCTGGACACAGTACTCCAGGTGGGGTCTCACCGGAGTAGAGCAGAGGGGCAGAAACCCCTCCCTCGCCCTGCTGGCCACGCTGGTGGGGATGCAGCCCAGGATGCAGTAGGCTTTCTGGGCTGCGAGCGTACTTTGTCGGTTCGTGTCGAGCTTTTCACCTACCAGTATCTCCAAGTCCTTCTTGGCAGGGCTCCTCTCCATCCGTTCATCCCCCAGCCTGTATTGATACCAGGGGTTGCCCCGACCCAGGTGCAGGATGCTGCACTTGCCTTTGTTGAACTTCATGAGGTTCACACAGGCCCACTCAAGGAGCTTGTCCAGGTCCCTCTGGATGGTATCTCGTCCCTCAGGCCTGTCAACTGGACCACTCAGCTTGGTGTCATCTGCAAACTTGCTGAGGGTGTACTCACTGATTCCAGTGTCTATGTCACTGATGAAGATACTGCACAGCACTGGTCCCCGTACGGACCCCTGAGGGACACCACTTATCACTGATCTCCATCTGGACACTGAGCCATTGACCACTACACTATGGATGCGACCATCCGACCAATTCCTCATCCACCAAACAGTCCCCTCCTCAAATCCATATCTCTCCAGTTTAGAGAGAGAGTATCAGGATATGTATCCTGATGTGATTACGTGTGTCTGTCTCATAAACACAACCTGTAACCTTGGAAGCTAATGTAGGGAGATATGGGCATCTTGGAAAGTGTCTCACTTTTTTGTAAAGAATGAAAGTCCAAATAAGGACATTATAGCAACACACATTTATCTAATGCCCTTTAAAACAAAAACCCCAGAAATTACTTTCAGAAATGAAAAAGCATAGAAAGAAAATTGTAAAATAAAATGCAAACAGAAATCTGAGCATTTCTCTGTGGAGAGTGATAGATTTTAGGCAATAAATAAATTAATAAATAATAGAATAAATTCAGAGAAAAATTAAGAATTTTGGTGCTTCTATGCATGTAGTCATATTGTGTGTTTTAAAATCTATCATGTAGGCTCTTTTAAGTCCCATTCAATTCCAAAATTTGTTATTTTGGTGTACCTTACTCTTCAGTAAGGATTTAGCCATCTTAACTGTTGTATTGTGATTAATTCAGATGACTCTGCATTTGCGTGGTCACAGTAGATCAGCAATATTCCTTGGAAAACCAACTAGTCATTCCAGCGCTGAAGACCACAGATGCCTTTAAAAGTTCACTGGAATAACAATAAAAAAGAATCTGGTGCCATCTAGGGTCAAAGAAAGAGACCGGCTTTTTGCAAGCATTGGCAGTGTCCAGCCTTGAGGCTGTGTCGATGCCTGCACATCTGAGTTTTCTCCAGATTTGCAATATGGCTATAGATTCAATTTGGGAAATATGCCATAACCTCAGTATTGGAGAGTTCTTAGGAAGTTATGTGATATAAGCATTGGAGCCCTGGACTGGCATTTTGAAGTCTAGGTCTCCCTTTTTGCACTTACCAGCTAGCTAAGTGATCTTGCACAAATTTTTTATTCTGGGTCACACCGGCCCTGTCTATAAAATGGAGATGGTAATTTTCAGTGTAAAAGAATAATCTGAAGTCTACTGACACTGCATGACAACTGGGTGATGGTATTCATGGTAAACCAATTGGGAGTAAAGTCTGGCTTTCAACTCTGTTTTAAAGATGCCCTAGACCTAATCAGATGGACTTCTGTAATCTTTAAGTGTAAAACATAATGATTTAACAAAAAGAAGGAAGAATTATGATTCCACCACCCAATCTTACCTTACGTTGCCTACATATGAAAGCAAATAAAAGAGTATCTGTAGCTTTACAGCAGAAGGCAAACCAATCTCAGCTGTGCTACTAACAGTGTCATGGCTACTAGTCTTTATCTATGACAGTCATTGCTTTGTTTCTGTCGAGACTGGTAAGCACGGCTTGTGACTAATGCTTCCCTAAAACATCCTTTTGTTCTCCATCAGAACTCTCCCAAGGATCCCCTCAAACGGTACGAAGAGACTTTGGCTTAGCTGTAACACACAGGTAAGCAACACATGCTGTGGGAGCCACAAAGGAAACAAACTGAGGGGTCGGAGCAGGACAGCATCCCGTTCTGTGCGCTTGTAGCAGTGCCGACTCTGAGACAGGTTTGAAGTTTGGTCAGGTGACTCATTTGCCAAGTTCAGCCTTAACTATGTATTTCGGCTTAATTTCTTTTTAATACATCACTGATGTGTCCAGCCCTTGAAATCCTTTTTCCAAAGCCAATCGACTCATGATTCCGTAGTGGCTAGCATAGCAGCAGTAGCAACGTTGGGCATGGGGTGACAGGACCAAGCATGCCAAGTGTGTAACGATGCTTTTTCTAAAACACTTGCACTGCTACAAATGAAAGAGAAGCTGTTCCTTCCTCCCTGCATGGAAAGAGCATGTGTTTTTCTTTTCTTCCCACGTAACTTTCTGCATCTTCCCTTCCCAAATCCAAACCCAAGCTGGGCTAGCCAGTTCTAATGGCAAACCAACGTATCTAATTTTCTGGTAAAAGGGATAACGCTCCCACCACCCACCACCCCCCATAAACCGGGTCCCAGTTCTGCAAAGATGTTCAGGTGAATATAACCAGCACCATGTGACATGTCCTGCTGGCCTGAGGAGGAACACCAGTGACACCAGCACATGCTCATGGGCTGCATCTGCACTCGGAGTGTGTGCTCGCTGCTCCCTCTCAGCGTACTTGCTTGTTTCATGAGGTGAAGCTCAGTTCCAGTTTGAGCAGTTTTTATGAAAAGAGGTGATATTCTGTCACCTTGATATCTTTGACTGCGTGAGGCTTCACATCTGCGATTGCTGAGCTGCAGCATTGAGGACCTTCTAGATGATATGTGTAGATGTACACCCTGTCTTCTTGTCAGAGACACCTCTGAGCACCTCAACCCTGTTGCAAGAGTGGAGAACTAGCAACAGGCCAGCAGAGTTGGTGCCACCCTTTTTGAGTTGCTTTTGATCAGAAAAGTAAGAAGTCTTTTCCACAAGACCACTTGCACTTTTCAGAAAGGCCTAAAGAAGTATATAGCCTGTCTGTAACTACCTACAAATGGTAAGTTTCCTTTAGACACCAGTTAACATCATTTTTCCCTTCTTGTCTCCACTTAGGTTCTCTACAAAGTCTTGGTTATCTCAGATTTGCCAAGTCTGTCAGAAAAGCATGATGTTCGGGGTGAAGTGTAAGTACTGCAGGTGAGGACACAGTGATGATCTTTTTCAGAAGAACTTTCATTTGATTCATTAAAGTTTGCCGATGACAAGTATCCCGTGATGTGATGCGCTCTTAACAATGGCATCATGTTTTCAGTCAGCTTCTGAATTGGCAAAGGGATGCTTTGGCACAACTTATACTTACGTTGGCAGCCTGATGCGTAGATGAGCCAAGTTTATTTCCCTCCCACAGGCTTCCCACCTGATCACAGGCAAATCTTGTAGTGGGAGCTGGATACCTAAATAATGGCGAGGATTTTAGTTTTTTCTTCTTTGTCTGGATTTTTAGTCCACAGTGCGGGGACTTTAGTGCTTGTCTGTCTTAGGATGAGAGGCAGTGAAGGTAATTATGTTAAAAGTAAATCAGATGCTAAGATATGTATATGGCTTTCATTAGCCTAATGACACACATAATAGGATTCTTCATATGAATTCATGCTGCTCTGGAGCCTGGAGCATTCCAGAACTCCCTCTGAGATTAGCATAAGAATTACAAATTAAGGCTAGGCTCCTTCTTTCTGGGAAAGAATAAGTTGCTATTTAACATGTAATGTTTCTCTTTCAGATTAAAATGTCACAACAAATGTACTAAGGAGGCACCTGCTTGTAGAATATCGTTCCTTCCCAGTAAGTAATTTTCTACCAATTCTTAGCATTTCAATGTAATTGATGGTATCACAAGAATAAAGAGTCTGATTAAAGCTTTTCTCTCCCTTCCCCAACCTGTTTTTCAGTAACAAAAATAAGAAGAACAGAGTCTGTCCCTTCCGATATCAATAATCCAGTAGACAGACCAACAGAACCACAGTTTGGAACTCTTCCCAAAGCACTAACTAAAAAGGTACACGAATCCTGTGTCTGTAAGTCAGTGAGTTGCTACAGTAAGGACAGCTGGCGGCAGTACCTTGCTGGTTGGAGCAAGAATGGCACCTTGAGCTTTCGCTTTGCAAGGAGACTTTGATGTGTGACATTTTGTCCTTGTAGAACATAGGTTCTGCACGGTTCCAGCTGCCTACTCGCTTAGAAAAACTATACTATGATCGAGGCTAGGGACAGCTTTCCGTTCTCTGTTGCTCAGTAAGCACTGAGGGAAATTCTTTCTTTTTATTGTTTTCTCACAAGTGTCTTTCCTTACTTTGCAGGAGCATCCACCAGCAATAAATCATCTGGACTCTAGCAGTAATCCTTCGTCTACAACCTCATCCACACCATCTTCTCCAGCACCTTTCCAGTCTTCCAACCCTCCCAGTGCTACACCTCCCCCAAACCCATCTCCTATGGGCCAGAGGGATGGACGATTTAACTTCCCAGGTAAACTTAACTTTTTCAGGAGACCTCTGCCGAGATCAGAAAGGCCTCTATGCAAGCAGAGGCTGACCAGGACTTCCTAGGTAGTTGCAGGTTTCCGAATACATGGTTGTGTCTTAAGTAAGGTGTGAAGGCGTATCTTGTTTCTTTGTTGAAAGCACATGGTCTGTTCTCAACATTTTTTAGTGGTATCAACAATATCTTTGCAGGAGACAGATTACTGAGGAATGTTGGCACCTTTCTTAAGTGATTTGGTCTTTCTATTTTCTTTTTTTTCGAGAAGGACTAAAAAAAAATTATATTCTTTCCTCTCCCTTTTCTCATTGTATTGTAAAATGCATGCTGCCCTCTGTGTTTGGTCACCAGTGGCTTTAAATCATGAGCAAGTTGATTGCTAGGGCAAAACATAAAAATGAGAACCAAAACGAATTACTTACCAGTCCCTTCCAAAAGATAAGCAACAATCAACACTCGTTTTTAAACCACTGACGTACACGTATGGTGGAGAAGAATTTACCCTACATACTTCACAGATTAAGAACCCGAATGTGCAGTCTTTACCAAAGTCAATAGAGGCAAGAATCTCTGACAAGGGCAAAGATTAACATAGTGAGAATACAGTTAATTCCTTTGATCTGGAAATGAAGTCATATGCTGCTCAATAGCTGCTACATCCGGCCTTCAACATTGCTGTATTTTGCATCAAGCTTTTGATCTGTGAGTGAAAGTTGCTATTTTAGCCTACTCAAAAGGAGCAGAGGCAGAGCCAGTTTAGCACAAGAATTCTACTGCATCTACTTTGTATTAGGACATACTGCTCAAATTCACTGTAATAAAAAAAATAAGCTTGGAGATGACTCACTAGCTTCAGCTTCTCTAAAAGCTGAAGACATGAGAGAACATCAAAGCACAAGCCTTTACATGGGCCTGCCTTTTAGCGTTCCTGGGTTCTCTAAATTTGCTTATGCCACTTCAAGTCTGAATGTGTTGTTTTCCCACCAGGCTGTTTGCTTATTGGGGACATAGCTTTCGTTTGATAAGTATCATCTGTCATAGTCTTCCAGAAATGCATGTGCTGAAATTCACCCCCTTAAGCAGGCTGATAATCTACTAATCTGTTTCCCAACAGTGAGTTGGGACTAATTCATTGAATGCATATGTGGCACTTACTGATGATCCTCTAACTTGTTTGTGTTTATTTTTTCTCCTGGTAATTTTTTTTGCCTTTTTTTTTTAAAAAAAAAAAAACACTTTAAAAAAAAAGCTGCCTACTACATTCAGCATAGACAACAATTTATCTTCCCAGGTGAGTTGATTGTTTTAAATCTACTAACCAGCTTCTGCTGCCAAAAAGTAACTTGTTTGTAAACTTCTGCATGCTGCCCAAGAACAATAATTCCGCTTAAAAAAAAGAAGTATCTAAACCAATTCAAACTTTCTCTTATCTCAGTATATAATTCAGGCCTGTCTCTCCTAATATCAGGTAGTGATGTTATTTACGTACTAAGGTGAGACTTTGAATATTCAGTTGTAAAACAGCTTTCTGCTGCGGGATTCCTTACACAGCCATGTACTACTTTCTTTAAAAAGGCTCGCTTTTAGGTTTATATACCTAGCTGGTATAAATGGACACTGTCAGTTCAGGAACGCTGAGCTAACCTTTATGAACTGAGGCTCTTGCTATGGGATTTAACCATGGTGCAAGACTATTCATATGTGGATTTGTCTATACAAATTTATCTCAGTCAGCTGTTCGTGAACCCTTAGAAAGAGCTTGTTTGTTTCCAAAGTGAGAACTGATGATGTAGGATGCCAGGTACAGAGTATTTTTTCTGAATCTTGGAAGGATTTTTACCCCAAGTTGAATTTCCTGTGCACTGATGTCACTGGACAGACTAGGTGCATTTGGAATACATGACCTGCAGCATAGTTGAATTCAAATGTCCTAGATCTGTGAGGATTTAAGTATTTCTGATTGTCCAAGGCACCTTGAAGGCATGTGAGCAGTTCACAGACAAGGAGTGACCTTGAAAGACATTACAGATAAGTAGTGAATGGGCTCGGTCAATATACAGGCATGTGAGTACTAGGAAAGATCAGCATAGATTTAAGTGCATAGAAGTATTAAATCATATTGTCTGTGATTGAGTTTAGTTTATAATTCCTGAACAAGAAGCAAACAATCACAATTTCAATGTTAAAACTTCCACTTTATAAGAGATTGAAGTGTAAAATATGTTTCATAAATGTTTCTACTTTCCCAGAAATTCCCAGTCCTGCACAAATAGCACAGACTCCAGAAGCAGCTGCAGACACTAAGTAAGTAATAGTTTTAAATTCAATTATTTCATAGTGTTTACCTGATAATCATAGAATCATAGAATTGTTGAGGACCTTTAAGGGACCTTTAAGATCATCTAGTCCAACCATTAACCTAACACTCACAAAAAATACTTCTAAACCATACCCCCAAGTACCACGTCTACCCTTTTTTTAAACACCTCCAGGGATGGCGAATCCACCACCTCCCTGGGCAGCCTATTCTAATGTTAAATAACCCTTTCAGTGAAAAAAATTTTCCTAATATCCAACCTAAATCTCGCCTGGCATAACTTGAACCCGTTTCCTCTCATCCTGTCACTTGTCACTAGGGAGAAGATGTCAGTCCCCATCTCTCTACAACATCCCTCAGCCTCCTCTTCTCCAGGCTAAACAGCCCCAGTTCCTTCAGTTGTTCCTCATAAGACTTGCCCTCCAGACCCCTCACCAGTTTTGTTGCCCTTCTCTGGACACGCTCCAGCACCTCAGTGTCTTTCTTGTAGTGGGGGGCCCAGAACTGAACACAGTACTCGAGGTGGGGTCTCACCAGTGCCGAGTACAGGGGGATGGTCACCTCCCGAGTCCTGCTCACCACGCTATTCCTGATACAGGCCAGGATGCCGTTGGCCTTCTTGGCCACCTGGGCACACTGCTGGCTCATATTCAGCCGGCTGTCCACCAACACCCCCTTCAGATCTTTAGATCGGTCTGAAAGCACTATGTTATCACCAAAACTGAACTTGTCTGAGAACTTGAATTTTAGTCAGCAAGGTTGATACTGGTATTCCCAGTTTTATAAAGCTGAATGTGATATTTACTTTAATGGGACAGTAAGAAGTCCGTGCCTTTAATATCTAGTTATGGTTATGTGTGCATTCCTGAGATCAGAAAGGTCTGATGAAATAGAAGTTACAGAGTTTTGCAATTAAAAGAGCGTGGCACACTTAGCTGCAAGCAAACATCTTTTTAAGGATCTGAATTGTAGGGCATGCAAAAGGTTTTAGCCTGCATTGCCAGCACTCATAATTACTTCTCCACTATTGGTGTTTCAGTAGTAGGAATCGGAGCCTCTGTTACGGGAACACACTGTAATAACGTAGCCATGCCACTGCCAAATCAATTCATACCACTTAATCATGGAAAATCACTTCAAAGTCTTTGTCCCTCATTTGCTAAAGTAAGGTTAGAAAGTCCTTATCTGTTAAGTGGAGCAGTAATTGTATTTTTCCCTGACCTATTATAATGCTATTAAGATCTGTTCTTGATTTGCTGCTTTCCACTCCACTAATGGCTTATGTAGCAGCTCACTTTTCTAACTCAGGTGGACATGCAAACGTTATTGTCACTGTAAATCTGTCTTCTCTTGTTAGTGCTGATCAACAGCCAGACACAGATGGAGTTGAATGTGCAGCAGAGGTAGGTTTTCTTTTGTACAATCAGAAATGCCATGTTGAAAGTGCCATGAAAAAGTTGTGCCCCTGGAATTGAGCGTAGACTAGCTGTGCCTTACCAGTTTCACTGAACTGTTTGTACTGCAAAGATCTCAACTGAAAATTCAGGGTTTCTGCAGCTAGGGTGAAACAATTAAGTACTTGTTACAATACTAACTTTTTCTAATCGGGCTGAGATGCAATTTCAAACTTCTGGCTCACTCAGTTTGGTGCAGCCAGTTTTACGTAAGAGCTGCAGGCCTGCTGCTGGAGTTACGAGGTCTAAATGCTCTGCAGACCTCAAATCTGCAAGTAATGCATGTGTAGGTACTACCAGTGGTCAGAGTAGCTCATGGTAGATCCTGCAAATGTAAGCATGGGCTTATGTTTTGCATAGGAAAGCCTTTCCATACCTATTCACAAGAGTCTGTGATTTTGGTAGTGCCTGAGCACGTGTTCAGCTTGTAGTATGAACACTGAAATGGGTTTCTGTAGGGATGAGTAAACCAACAGAGATAGAATCAATGATTTCAGCAGAAATTACTGGATTCTGGATCGTTTGTTGATTTTTGGAACACTTCTCTCTAACAGGAGAATTTTAGTAATCTCAAAAAATCCTGCTACCACATTTATTTGAAGAATAAATAGGTTCTTGACCTTTCCTTTTAGAATGGTCTCTAGCATTTTGCCCCATGCTGAAGGCCAGATCCTGAGAGATGCTGAGTGCCCAAATGTTAGTGCTGGTTCTACAAATTGAACTCTGTATGGGGTAAAGCCTTTCCTGTCTTCACCTGCATGCATTGACATGCAGAAGATGTATGCTTTTTTGTAGGCTTCTGAGATGACTTTGTCCTGTGAGGTGTATTTCTAGAGCTGTAGTCAAATGTGTACATCCCACCCCCTTTGCTGCGTTGGTAGGCTGCTTCTGCTGCTCGGATGGGACTCTCAGCATATGTTTCCCATCTCTTTTTGTGAACAGGTGGAAGAAACAGAGACTAATAAATCAGAACCTGAAGATGATGAGGATGAGGTAGAAGATTTGCCAAACAGACGGCCACACTTGCAAGGGATGATTTATCGCAAACCTAGCCAGACCAGCGTCTACCTGCAAGAATGGGACATTCCCTTTGAACAGATTGAACTGGGGGATCCTATTGGCCAGGGACGATGGGGGAAAGTTTACAAGGGAAAATGGCACGGGGAAGTGGCCATCAGGCTGTTGGAGATAGATGGGAACAATCAGGATCATCTCAAGCTCTTTAAAAAGGAGGTGATGAACTACAGACAGACCCGGCATGAGAACGTGGTACTTTTCATGGGAGCGTGCATGAACCCTCCTCATTTAGCAATCATTACCAGGTAAGGATATAGCATCTTAGTATTATTTTTAAGATATACGTATTGCATAGATAGATAATATTTTTTTTTTAGATATAAAAATACACCTCTCACTGCATCAGGAGGTGGCAGAGATGAATGTATGTAGTCTGTGTCGCTCAGAGTTTTGGATACTAGGGTTGCCTCCTTTTAGGGAACGTACAATATTTTTTGACAATTTTCTTTTTATTTTTGAAGTCTTAAATAATAAAAATCAAAAAGCAGGAGAAAAAAAATCTGGAACGGGCTGTTCCTCTGCCATCTACTTCCAGATGATTCCAATTCAGCAAAGTGACAATAAACCAATGTGTGAGGCTGATAACGCAACAGTTATCTCTTCCTTTCTGTTCCTCTTAGGGACCCTTGCTGATTAGGCAAAAAAGTTACTATTTTTCTCCTCTCTTCTGTTTTCAGTATTTAGTTGGGATGAGGATCATTTAGCCCCTAAATAACGTCTTTTGGGGATGTTTCTATGCAGGCTGAATTTAAGTAAGGCCAAGGGCATGCCATTCTCGTAGTCTGGCATGGAGGCACTCAGTCATTTCTAATTGCCAGTTCCAAAAGAAGTTTCCTGCTTAAGTGACCAGTAGCACCAGCAGCAGCAGCTGGTGCTCAGGTTTTGGACTTCAGATGTCAGAGCAGTGTAACAACAACTGGCCCTCTGAAGAAATAAGCATTTGTTGCATATCCTTGAGTGTGCTTTAACAATAGGTACATGTGCACCCCCACACAGAAGTAAATCATTGAGTCCTTAAAGTTCTTCAAAATGGCATGTCTCAGGAGTGGAAGTGGGCTGAGATTCTGTCAATGTGATAAGAAAACCAATCGAACATCCAGTATTACGTTCTTATTTCCCGCAATATTTTAAAAACCTTTTTAAGGATTGTTATTCCTCTTTCCTGTAGCTTCTGCAAAGGAAGGACGCTTCACTCATTTGTAAGGGACCCCAAGATATCCCTGGATATTAACAAAACCAGGCAGATAGCACAGGAGATCATTAAGGTAAGGCTATGTTATGCTGACAGAGACATCCGCTTTCTGGGCAGTGCCTCAGCAAGGCTGCACAGCTGGAGAGGTTCTGTAAGTCTCAATAGCCCAACGGGGTGTTGCAGTAGGAGATACTCAAAGCTGGCTGAAAAAAGTGCTAATTTAGTGGGCAGTAAGCTAAGGGCCCATAAGGAGAGAAAAACAGCTTTTGGTTGTCAGTGGGGGGCTGGGGAGGGAGACTTTAGGTAAAGAGAACAATGAAGAGAGGTATGTGGGACAGCTTTCCTTCCCGGCCTCTTCTCTTTATTGGTAACTGCAGCTAAGTTAATGTATTCTGAAGTAGATGGCATTTTCTCCCAGATTTGCATAGTGTTTTCTGTGCTTTCTTTCAATATTTCTCAACTGAAGAAGCATTTCTAAAGCTGCTGTTTTCTTTTCTGGCAGAAATATCATGTGAATTTAGTGAGCAAACTCATGTCAGTTGTTCATTGTTCTTACACATACAGACTACTAAGAGTACCCTTCCAGCAGCCCTACTATGCAGAGGATGAAAAGCAATTCAGAGGTTGAGCATGAAACTATGATCTGCTCCCTTGCAGACTTCCCTTGTACCCTTCCTGCAGAAGTCAGACAGCTGCTGTGTCTCCGTTTACAATTAATCATTTGTGGTGGAGTAGTGAGAGTAAATGCGTATTAGAAAGCAAAGCATACCCAGACTTGTAAATAATAAAAAAAAGGTTTACATCTCTGCATATATTTCCCAGGGCATGGGGTATCTTCACGCAAAGGGGATTGTACATAAGGATCTGAAATCCAAGAATGTTTTCTATGACAATGGGAAAGTTGTGATCACTGACTTTGGATTATTTGGAATTTCGGGTGTGGTTCAGGAAGGAAGGTAAGTGGAGGTTTCAATGCTTGGTCCACTTCTAGAATGACAAATAATGATCAAATAGGGAAGCATTTTGATGTGTTACGCAGTACAAGTGAGGAGTGTTTATTGCTTTAGTACATGCACATTTTTGGAATTTACACTTTTTCTTTGTTTGTTTTGTGGGTTTTTTTTTAAACAATTCTTTCTACAGTTCCAGTAGCACATTGCTAGGAAGTTATGTATGGAGTAAGACTCAGAACATAGAAACAAAGAAAACTTTAAGCCCAAGAGTGAGCTGGAGAGTCAGGCTATCACATAGGTATTTTTTAATACGTCAAGAAAATTAGAAAGCAAATGTCAGTGAAAACATTTGAGTAATAAAGTCAAGGCATTTGGTGAAGCACAGATACAGTCCATATGCTGCTGCTTGGTTGAAGCAGTAGTGTTTCAGTACCACTTCTTTCTTTTGAACTCAGGAGGGAGAATGAGTTGAAGCTGCCTCATGACTGGTTATGCTACCTGGCCCCTGAAATCGTTCGTGAGATGGCCCCTGGGAAAGATGAAGACAAGCTGCCTTTCTCCAAAGCTGCAGATATCTATGCCTTTGGGTAAGAGAGGACACATTTTTCTCAGCTACTACAAAAGTCACGGGCAGGAGGTGTGTGGGGCGGGAGGAATTTGCTGCACAGCTTTATACACCTTCCAGAACTTATCTGAAGAAACTGGAACAGTGTCAGGGTTTAGTATCTTTCTCTTAAGAGCAGGCAAAGGCTTGATTTGTCTGTTGATGTTGCAGGACTGTGTGGTATGAGCTCCAAGCAAGAGAATGGCCTTTCAAGAACCAGCCTGCAGAGGCACTCATCTGGCAGATTGGAAGTGGTGAAGGAGTGAAACAAGTCCTTGCAACTGTTAGTTTGGGGAAGGAAGTCAATGTAAGTACCTCAGTTGCAGGAATCCTTCCATTTAACTATTTATCAGGAAAAGAGGGAGCTGCTTAAAGAGGGGATTTATTTCACTCATAACTCTAAAGATAAAGGGCAGGAGAGAGAACAGGTTAGAATTGGACACCAGGTTAGATACTAAGCCTCTGCCCATAACTGTCATACAGAAGTGGACATCCACTGGTATGCAGGATACTGTTTGATTATAAGAATGTCCAAGGCCTCTGTTAAAAAGTATCTCTGGCCGGGCTCGCACAAATCACAGTGCTCAATCAGTTGCTTGGTCTGCACAGTTGACCTGTGAACTAAGTGGAGATAATGAGCCACAAATATCCTTTGCAGGAGATTCTCTCAGCATGCTGGTCGTTTGATCTCAGTGAGAGACCTAGCTTCACTGTCCTCATGGATATGCTTGAAAAACTGCCAAAATTGAATCGTCGGCTCTCCCACCCAGGGCATTTCTGGAAGTCTGCTGAGTGAGTATTTGCTGCTGTTAAGAACATTTATGCTGCTCAGAATTTTCTAACTAATCATTTCTGCCCTTTATTTTGCCTTCCTGGGGGCTGTCAAACCTCTGATAGGAGAGTAACAGTGTGCTGTTCTGCTTTTCTGATTACTAGGAAATTGTGCAATTAAGCTTGCATGCTTCAGACAGTTAATTTCCTACTTTAACATATTCTCCTCCCTCCTTCAGCAGATTACTTATCCGACTTTATGTTTGGTTTCAGAGGCTATTTACCAACAGTATTGTAAAGCGCCCACGCTGACCCCAAAGTGGTTAGAATTTCCCCTATCATGGCTGGTAGACTGAGGATGGGAAGGACCAAAGAACATGCCACCGTTTCCCTTTGAAACTGAATTGTCAGATTTTGAAAGAGTCCTAAGTTCGTAGCCTTCCTCAAGGAGCATGTGGGAAAAAAATCCAACCCCCTCCTCCTCTTCATGGAAGAGTGCCCAATTTGCACAGGCAGATAAAGAAATGCAGCATTAGTCCTGACTTAGAATAATTGACTTCTGGGGAAACAACAAAGTAATCATGTGTCAAGTGATTTAGAAATCTTGAAGATGCAGTAAACTGACAGCTAGGAACGAGTGGCAGGGTTTGGATTGAATCTCTAAGTTGGAATTATGTCAAGATCAGGACCAAGGAAAGATAAATCATGAGAAGTCAGCATAAATCCTTGTCAGATCATGATACTTTCCAAGTCAGTTCTGTGTTGCAGTTGGGGAAGAAAGGTCTCATAAGCTCAAGCATTCGTAAACTGTCAAAACTGGAAGAAGTCCCTCAAAACACCTGATTGTACATCCCATGACATCTGTTATGACAAATCAGACCAGAATATAAAACTCATTCCAATTCAGACTGGATGAGCATAAAGCCACAAGGCCTAAAACTTCCAGCCTCCCTTCTCATGCATAACCCGTCACTTCAGAGAAGGACGGTTCCCAGTTCCACTTCTATTAAAATCAAGTGGAAGCAAAGCAGATACGATTTCTGGAGCCAAGAGACTGAAACTCCCACCCCAGACCAGGTTTATGTCAATTATCTAATCTCCACTGCCGGCTGCTGTTACCCCAAGTAACTCTGAGGGGCTTCAGTGACCAGGCTGGGCCGGCAAGCCCCAGTGAAAGATGGCCAGCCCTGTTTCAGGAACACGCTTAGGGTTTCTGTTAGGCACAAAGTTACCTTTTGGTGACCTCAGTGTTTTTTCTCAAAGTCTGGGGGAGATCAGACATGTTTGCAACCAGAGCCCATTTACCACATACTTTGCTCAGTGTTTATTTTCATCTACCAAACCTCTAATGGTTATTTTCTCTTTTTTTCTCCTTTTCTTGATGTTTAATGTACCCTCTTTCTTTGCCATAACCCTTCACAATCTTCCTGCAATACCTTGTCATAACTAACCAAACACTTGTTTGCTTGTCTGGCAATTTTGTGCTTTGGTGGGTGTGGTCCGTTTGGGGTTTTGGTTGAAAATTTCACTGTTTGTCTCTTGGGCAATTTCCCTAACATTTGTACCGGATCCCTGATGCATTACGATGTCTAACAACTTTAAAATGCGGAGTGCTTCTCCAGACCGTGGCCTCATCTTTATACCAAAGGACACTACTGTCAGCAAAGACTGAATGCTTACTGCCCACTTGCTGAGAAGTAGACCTGTCTGGTGGTTTTCCCCTTACGCTAGACAGGTATATATGCATATCACAGTACTCATTTTAAAAAGGTACAACAAAGGATTGAGGGCATCTTATATTTGGCAGTTTTCTTTGCAGTATCAGTTACTGCCTCTGCATGCTGTGGCACCTAGCTGGGAGGCAGGGTGTCTTTCTGCACCCCAACCACTCATTCCTTCAGCAGAGCTGTCACAGCTACACTTCAGGCCTTGTGATTTCATTTGTCTAGGTTGTTCAAAGTAAAAATTTAAAGAGAAAACAACAAAATCTGAGCTAAAAAGTGGACCTGCATGTAATTGCTGCTGCATATCTGTCCTTCAGTCCTAATTTAAGAGAAACAAATACTTTCCTCTTCTGGCCTACAGCGTACCAAACCATGTTTCCAGGTACAGCTTGCATTGACCAGATCTATACCCACCCACCTGGCATGTGTGCTTTTCCGTTACCCATTCCTTCAAGACATCCAGCTTCACTTGTGACATTTCCTCCTATTTTTTTTTAAACTAATCCTCCCTTGCCTCAAAGGAAGATCATTGAATTTAGTTGTCTTATGTTATGAAGACAGCAATTCTTTTGCCAGGAGATTTGCATGATACAGCAGTGTCCTTTGGTAAATATTTTTTCCTTGCTACAGCAACACACTGTACTCCAACACTATGGTTCTGTGTGTCAATACTTTCATGCACTCATTTCTCTATACAGTAAGATGCACTTGTGTGGGATCATTAACTCTGAGTGATTTGACATCGTTTCACCTACCTAACCAGGGAGCACAGAGCAGACAGAGCCCAGGCTGTCCACGCATTCCCATGCAGACAGTCACCCTCTCGCGTTGTCCTCTAACATCACATTGGAGATGAACTTGAAGGAATGCTTCCCATTTGGGCAGTCAGCTCATGAGAATGCTCAGTTCCAGAGCAATTTGCCAAGTGATTATTTTGGATTAGTGTTTCCATAGGGAGTTATTCTTGAACAGCTTGCGGAACTGCAGAACGATGTCTTATGTAGTAGCTACCCTAATTATTTTTCCCTGGATAGATGGACTGACACCCCCCCTCCACCCCCACAAGTGGTTCATGTCGATTTGCATACATTACTACTTTTTCTCTGCTCAAAGCGTTTAATAGGGGAGAAGTACTTTAAGTGTCAGTATTAATTATCAGCATTGACGGCTGAATTAGTGCTCATTGAAATGAAAGCGCAGGCAGCTCAGTTGTTGATCCCCTGCAAACCGCGTTCTAGCCCAGCCCCCCTTGGGAGGCTCTCTGTAGCCATGCCAGCCGGAGGCCTCCTCAGATTCACAACCCACTAAAGACGTGTTCATGTCCCCTCTGACAGATCCTTTGAGAAACATTGCGCTAACCCCATGCTTTATTCCGGTGTAATCTTTATAAGACGTAGTTCTCAAGGGCTTGCTTTAAATAACTGAAAACTAACTCTCACGGTGTCTTTTTCCCTTCCCTCCCATATTTCTTTGTAGGTTGTAGCTACTGGTGCAATAATGGGCTCCACCTTGCATGCTTCCATGTGTTGTATCCTAACCAGCAACTCGGACAATCACCTTCCATTTAAAAAAGCAAAAACAAACCACGAAATTAACCCATGGACATAATCAACACTATATCCGAATTCTCCTTTTCTGCCTTTTTCCGCTTGGTGTGGGCTGTTAGCTTGAATAACAACTCCTGTCTGCAAGACGTTCCCGTCTAACAACGCGGCCATCTTTCCCTTCTGAAGCATTTCAGCGGGCTGTAACTTCCTCCTGGAAAGGGTCTACTGATCTGCTCTCTAACTAACCAGGTGCAAGCAACAGCGAGCGCTGTGTGTCCTGCCCAGCAGGTTGGGGGTTTTACTGAAACTGGTGCGACTTGCGCGCGTCCTGCAAGTCTCCTGAGGCAGAGGGGTGCAGTTTCCTAGTTGCAGTCTGAGGTTATGCCTGGCATCCTTACTGCTGGACCGGGGCTTTGTGACTGAAGGTAACGGGTACATTTTACAGGCACAGCCACGACCTAACACTCCACTTGCTCTGCAAACCAGCAAGAGTTGAGGGCCAGATTGTGCCCATTCTCCCTTGGGACCAGAGCCCAAGAGCACTGAAGCCAGGGTCAATTTTGTCAGGGGCTGGATGAAGCTGCTGCAATTCTTGAGTGGAAAGAAGGGTGGTCCTTGCTCTGCCTGGAGCAGATTGCAGCCCCTTAGCCTGCCGGGGACCAAGCCACAAGTGGTGTCCGGAGCTGGCCCACGTGGGTCAGCTGGGATCGGCCACAATGCTGTGTAAAGGAGGAGGAAAGCGAGAGCTCCCTTCGGTTCCTCCTCCTCCCGTTGCAAACGTAGTGCTTTTGAGTTTTATGATTTGCTTCTGTTTACATCCCCTGTTCAGCAAATTGTCTGATTTAACATTAGGGGCTTTGCAGAATTGTAGGTAACACAGCAAATATGTGCCTTTTTAGAAAAGGTCTTTTTTCATTCTTTACCAATTCATGATTTGGAAAACATGTCTTGTTTCGGAGGGGAGAGGATAGGGACAGAGAAGAATATGCAAGAAACAGGGAAGTTTCTGCTGTCTTTGGCGAGGACAAACACACTCGCATATTCATTCTTGCAGAGAGTCTCCTGCAAGAGCTCATGTATTCAGGCTGTCGGCTTTGCTGTCACCTGAGCGCATGTGTGTAGGAAGGTATTTTGAAGTGAAAGTGTTTCTAGCTATGCTAACAGTTTAAGAGTGAAGGAAAAGACATCTTTATGCACTTGCTACAGTCTATAAAGAGGAGCAAATGGGTTTGGGTTTGTTCTCTTGGGTTTTTTTACCCAGTTGATGTACCTTGTCAGAACACCCCTTTCTCTTAAAAACAAAATTCTGTGCGTCACTTTTTCCTTCCCTTCTACTTCAAGGAAACCAAGTGCGCATTGAAAACAAGCGTCGGGCTTCTCCCCACCTTAGGTACTTAGGAAGACCTCCTGTTTCTCCAGTTTGAGGCAAATCAGCTTTGTGCTGTCTGTTTCCACTGATGAGGTTAGCATGAACAAGTTCACGTGTTTGCTGCTTAATTACTTAAGCTGCTTTTCTGGGTGATCTGAAGTTGGATGAGACTGAATCTAACCCATTTTAGTTCCCTTTACAGACCCGTAGCTTGACAAGAAAAATTAAAAATAAGTAACTCTTTCCCCCTCCCTTCTCCTCTCCCTCCCCACTCTTTTCAGCATTAACAGTAGCAAAGTTGTCCTGCGTTTTGAAAGATTTGGCTTGGGAATCCTGGAACCAAGTAATCAAAAGATATAGCATGGTGTGTAATTGGCTTGTGAGAATGTTGTCTGCCTGCTTACACAGCGCATCACAAGTCTTCACTGAATCTTCCAAGCTACGGAACTGGTGCAGCCCCAGCTGAAAGCCGCATGACCATCAGTTCACAGTCCCGTGTTGTTTGTAAAGTCTGAATTCCGCCTGAGCACCAGCAGTTATTTAAAGAATGTTTACATGATACTTTTGTGTGAACTATATTTTTTTAAACATAATAAACAGTGAATCAAGTTTAACTACAGCCATTCTCAAATAGCACTGAAAAAAGAACTATTTCTAGTTCCTTCTGGTGTCTGTGGTAAAGAGGACCTACCTTCTGCCTTCAGAGCGTTTGTTTCCCCTACGAGAAGTGGAACTGGCTTGTTTCAGAATGGGAACGCGTCTGGTACAAGGGGCTGGAGTTCCAGATTGCATTTTTCTTTCATTAAGGTAAAAATGAATCCGGTGCATCGTGATTTGCCCAAACCAACTGTTAGGCTCTGAGATGTGTATCAGCAGGGTCGGTCCCAGCTCTGGGTGACCTTGACTGAAGTTACACCAGTAACAAATCTGCTCCTGATAGAAGAGTAGGAACTCTCATGTTTCTACTTTCGTGTAGGAATCCAGTAGGGATCGTGTAGGCTGTGGCACAATTAAGGACTCAAGCGCTCTTCTACACAGAACTCGCACTAAAGGCTCCTTGTTCTCACACAGTCCCGTAGGAAGCTTAAGACTTGCTGGCCTTTAAAAAAAATAAAGGCCTGACTTGTTACAGCTCTGCCCACAGGGGCCAAATTCTTCTTTTGAAGTTTTAGGGACAACAGGTTCTAGTCCCCTAAACTAGCAACGTGTCTGGAAATGCAACACTGACCAACCCCACTCAACCATTTCATTTGTAGAAGAAAGGCCGTTTTCCAGAGCTGCAGGGAATGGCAGGAGAGACAAGAGAGGGGAAAAAGCCACCCCTGAATAATGCATTGAATAAGGTCTTGATGCCCAGAGCTTGTCAAGAGATCCCGAGTCATACCCCTGCCCCCGGGCAGCGTTGGTGGCTCCTATAGCTGGTCACATTTGAGTTCCCCAGCTGTTTGTTTTTAAAAAATAGGACTACAGCAGTTCTTTTGGGGAAAACGAAGACAACAGACAGAAATCTTGTGACCAGGAAAGTTGTATCTTGGTCTAGAGGACCTGACTCAACCCAGCAGCTCAGACTTCTTTCAGAGATTAATTTTAAGACCAAAAAAAAAAAAAGAAAAAAAACCAAAGCACCACACCCTCTCCAACATATAATATGCAGGTCATAAAGGCTACATCTGATTACTGCCTTTAAGGTGACCGATGCATTATTGCACTTGCAAATGAACGGCGAGCCGCGTTAGCAAAGGCTCCCTCACGCCTCCCCTTCGCATTCCTCTGCCTTCTCCCGTCAGCGGGGCGGCGGGCGAGCTCTCGTACAGCGAACGTACAGCCCCTTCCCTCCTTACAGGGCTTCGCTTTGTTGAGCACCTTCATTAGGGTTTCCTGGAAGTCACCCAGCGGCATTTCTCCAACAGCACTAGTACGTTACACCCCCCCCCAACACCTTTCACTGTCATCGCAGGGGTTTGAGGTGGGGCTGGCAGGGAGAGGAGCTCTGAAGGCCTCGGTGGGGCGGGCGCTCCCTTTGGCTACTTACGGGCGGCTGCCTTGTGTAGAAAATTAAGTGGGAAAAAATTTCCTGAGTTCTGTTGAGCAGAGAGCTTCACTCCTGCTATTTGCAAGTCAGTCATGTTCTCTTACAACTATTTTGATAGAGTAACTTTTTAAATGTGTCTGAGCTATAAAAGAAAACATCGATTTGGTGGTAGCCACGCGTGGCATTGTGGTACTCTTGACCTCCTTCCTCTCCCCCACCTTTATGAAGCAAATAAACCCCCTCCAGCGTTACTGTGTATTTAACCTACACCACTTGGGGCTCTTCAAGACTTGCCACTGTTTGTTCTCTCACAATAATTTTGCGTGTCAGCAGTTTTAAGCAGAAGTTGCTCTCCCTGCTTAAATAACAGCAGCACGACACAAACCTAAAGCGGGGAGAGATGAGCTGCTTTGCAGCAGGGACGGTGGGGACCCGTCGGCCGACACCTCTGCAGGCGTCACTCTGCATCTCGCCTTAGAGCCGCGCAGAAGCCGCTGCGAGTGCAGCTGTTGCTCTGCAGCCCGCGGGTCTGAGCAGCCCTTCAGCTCACGCTGCGGGCGAGGGGGGGGCAGCAGCTCCTGGCGAATTGTTTCTGCCATCTGAGTGCGTAAAATGGGTCCTGAGACCTGGGACACGCAGGACTCCTCAGGGTGGGAACCAGTCGCCCGCTGCCAGATCGGCAGTGTTTCCCCGCGGGGTCACCAGCAGTAGCGCTGCTGTGCGGATGTGCACGCGCTGTGCCGGGAAAGCAATACAGTCACGATGTTATTTCTAATAAGCTGACTGGCTAGGAGAAGGGCAGCCAGCACTGCACGGCCAGCCAGCTTAAAACAAAATAATTTTAAAAAACTGTCACCATCGGTCCTTCCTACGACTGCCCTCAGGTGTAATGCGAACACTGTGTGACGCCTTTCCAGACACAGCGCTGTGTTGCTTCCCCGCCCGCTCAGCAGCGCCACGTGCCCGGAGCCTCACCTCCCGCGTGCGGAACGCGAACGGAGACTCACCCCAGCTGAGCACTGCCCGGGGCGCCCCGCTGGGAGCCCTGCCCTGCTGCTCGGCCTCCAAAACCTGCTTTAATCATGGGATCTGGGATTCTAATTCGACCTCACGTCAGTTTTGTGTTTAACACCCATAAATTGCTCTTGAAAGCAAAACCCATCCTCCTGGGCCCATTGCATCAGCGAGGAGAGGCTGATGGCTCTCTGGGATAATTCTTGTTTTAATCAGCTGGTGTAGGACACACGGCAGTGGCCCAAAACCAGTGGAGCCGTACGGCTGTGAAGAGCGCGGCGCTCTCTCACCCCTCCCCGTGGGCAGGTTGCGGTCTGGGCAGGTTGCGTTGTGCCGTGGCCACAGGCACTGCCCCCCGTGTGCTGGTGCGAGGGCGCGGAGCACCGCGGGGCTGGACCCTTGTCGAGTTGTAAATGTGAAGCTGGCTGTACAATGCTGCTACAAAAGCCACGCGTCAGTAGTGAATGTAAATGGAGTCTGTAATATGGTGAAAATGGACAAGTTTTCTTTTCAAATGTGATGTAAACTTTGTACAGTAAAATTTTTTTTTTTATATTTTCTATCAACTGAGTGTCTTCCAGAATTGCTTTTAAATTAATTAAAAATTGTTAGTATTAACAACAGTTTCTGTATTAGTTTATGCAACCAGCAAAAAAAAAAAAAGGAAAAAA
>VZSZ01003834.1:307768-391877 GCA_013398815.1 Ibidorhyncha struthersii
AAAAAAAGAGTGCACTCTATGCTATAATGAAATTCTGGATCTGTAGGAATCTTTTCAGTGAATAAATCTTTGCTCTGGATAAAGCAGTGTTACAGAATTGTGGTTTGACCTCTTCCCTCCCTTCTACCTGAAGCCAAATTAAAACACGAGCAGATTTCATAGTGACCCACTAACACATCGCACGCTGTGGAACAGCCCGTGCCGGAGGATTCGCAGGACTCTGAGGCGTTCGCCATCCCCAGCAGGTCGCACTGCAGCGGCTCTGGGAGGTGTGACCCCCACCACCACCCCCCACCCCCCAGTAGAATTTCAGATGGTGGCGGGTCCTGGGACGTTCACAAGCACGAGACAAAGCAGAGAGAAGCGCTCTGGCATTTCCACTTGCACCCAGCGAGAGGTCACCCTGGAGGGGACAATGGCCCGAGTCCCAGATGGATGTGCCTTTCTCCACGTACTGGGAGGTACTGCCCGTGGTTTGGCATGAGGGATTCAGGGCAATATATTCAAAAGACCAGAAAACATGGGAGGTGCGGAGGAAGAAGGGGCAGTGGGTGGGTAGAGGTGACAGTCCTGCGGCGATGTGTCAGCTGATGCACAGGGAGGTCCCCACTCCATCCTCTTACTGCGGCCCTTCGCCCTCCCCTGCGCCGCACCCGTCCCGAGGGGAGCAGCGGGAGGGGATTTCCCATCATTTCCCTGGTTCTAGAAATCCTGTTGCAACAGAGAAGCGCTTGGAATAATGTGCTGAAGCGAAGAGTGACAGAAGCCTCAGGTTTAGCTCATGTAAGAAAAAGATTAGCAAAATAAAAATCACATTACAGCTTTTGTCTATCGCCCTCACTGTGGCTTACAGCTTTCTTTAGATTGACTTGTTAATTTATGGTCTGTGAGCCAATTTGCTTTCTTCGCATTATATTACCTATCAATCACTGACACAAATGAGACTACAAGTGTGTCTTTTCTGTGAGTGTGTTTCATTTCATTTCCTCTTACAAGTCAAATGGAAGAGGCCCTCGGTCACAGGGCAGTGAGCAAAATGGTTCCTCAGCTTTTACCCCAGCCCGAAGCACCAGGCTGTTCGCTTTCGCTCTGCTGTAACCGATTCTTGCGCAAATTGCATCAAAAAGAAAAGGGCGAGGAGAGGCCAGAGCGGGGCATCCTCAGCAGCTCCTGCAGCCTCCGGCACAAATCCTTCCCCGGACTTTGGTTGTGTCCTCCTGGTTACTGCCCTTAATAGCAGCTACCGCTGCCCCTGCACCCACGGACGGGGCCCGTTTAAGAGATGTTGAGCCCATTTGCAATTACCAGAGGAAGTTTTCCCTCCTACGTATGATGGGTCAAGTTATTTTGTGCTCTGAGAACTCCATCATTGCATTTTCTTGAAGGACTAAACTATGTTGAGAAGCCGCCTCCTGCCCCTGTACCACTCCAGGCTGTCCTCAGACCCCAATCACTTGTCCCCCCGCCTGTCCCCGGCGCTGCAGCCTGGCCGGTGCACGGGGATTAGCCCTGACGGCACCCGAACCGGACCTGGCCCCCTCCTGCCCCTGTGTGAGCCCTTCCAGCGACTCCCCGGGGAGGCAGGAGCTCTGTGGTCTCCCATCCGCCATCAGCACCCCGCAGTGGGTGTTGGGGGGTTTGGTCACCCGCAGGCTCTGCGAGAGCTCCCCGCTGCACCGCGCTGGGACACGGCACTGGGCACCTGCCGGGACCCGGAGCCGCCAGGTCCTGCCACAACCTCCTCACCTGCGGAGCGGGGCAGAAGCGGGGCCAGCGACACAGACTGCTTTGCTCTCCTCGGTGGAAGGAACATTGCAGTGTGTTAATTAATCCCGGGAACGTTACACTGCTGCCAAACAGCTTTATGCTGAAAATAATGGCAGCATTGTGCCGTCCTGCAGGGAAAAGGCCAAGGCATTATAAAAGTGCAATTTGACATTTCATCCGTCTTATCTAGATCTTTAATATGCAAACAATAAAAGGCTTAAGATAAGTTGAGCTTTGTTGTCTTTCATAAAGAATAAGAAATAATGAATTTAGTTCTCAATTAAACTTGAAGGGCAAGGGTGTTTAATTAAAAAAAAAACACCACCAAAACCATCCTCAAGCATAAAGGTTATATTCCACCAGCTGTGAACTGGAACACTTTGATATTTTCCGGGCCATAGTTACATCCCAGCAATTGCAACCTGGTTGTCCAAAGCACCACCAAAGCACGACACGGCTCCTGGCGAAGAGCGGCAGCTCTCCGGGCAGGGAGGCAGCCAGCGGAGAGGGCACCACGAGCAGACGCAGCGCTCTCTACGGAGCCCACAGAGCAGCAGCTCCCTGTGCAGCTGCACTTCGCCTGGATCAAGGGGCATTTGAGTATTGCTGCTACGTGCAGAGCGGCTCCAGTGGATCTGCAGAGAGAAGCGGCACACGGCAGCACCCTGTGATCACCGCGTCACCCTGCCAGCTTCTGTCAGAAAAAAGTAACTGTACGATGCCTCCCACGGCCACTCACTGCCTTTATTCCCATCAAGGACCCACAGCAAGCATTGGTCTTACTCGCTTTGACGTGAGGATTTTGTGTCTTGGGGGGTTCGACTCCTTGTCGGTCTGAGGGCAGGAGAAGGGACTGCACCCCACGTAAACACAGGGTTTGGGCAGAAAGCCACAGTCCACACCACCTTGCTGAAGCACTTGTGGTGGAAGGAGAAGCCCGGTCCCCCGAGCGACGTGCCACCCTCCCGGGGCAGGACTTCCCCGTGCGCGAAGCCATTTTCCATTATCGCCTTTTGCACCAGCTGACCCCGGCAAAGTCCATCCAGTGCCCAGCAGCCTCAGCAGAGCTGCGCTGGGGCGCTGCTTTGAAGCTTCCTAAGGCAAAACAAAGGTAACGAAACAAACCACTAATTGCTTCAGAAAGTGTTGCTCTGCAACCCTCCGCCAGGTCCCCGTCAGTGAGGTGCATAATCACCTCCTCAGTAACTTCGAGCCCAGAATAGTTCCTCTGCCTCCAGCAACGAGCACTCAAGAGCTTAAACTAATGCGTATGCTGAAATCCTGTCCTGACTCGGGGCTGTAATGAACGCTTTAGTAACCGCAGAACAGGCGATTTGATTGTCTTCAGGATTTTAAAAGGTATATTTTGTATCTGGTTTCTTAATTTAAGTTTTGGTTTTTATCTTGGAATAGAATAATTATCCACTGACCTTAACATCTGCGCTTTATCTTCCCCATTTATTTCTGTAGAAAAAGCAATTATACACAGCTTCAGCTCAGGGCTGCAACTGAAGTTAACTTACAGTTGGGACCAGTTTAAATAAATTCACTAGAAATGAAAACATCTCTGCTTTTCTTAATCCTTTCCTTTAACTGCCACCTCACCTCTCTGCTTGGGGGAACTTTTTGCAGTGGTGGAATTAAGATGAACAGGTCCCACACTAGACTTGCCTCATCAATGCAGAATATATAAACGGGGAGTCACGTGCCTTCTGAGCCCGCACACAAACACTTGTGCCCCTTTCTCTGACCTGTCGGAGGCCCAGGAAGGAACAGATGCTCTTGCCGCCCTGGCCGGCACTTTTCCGTGGTGTCTCCCATCTTCGGGACATGGCATCACCTGAGGGCACCCCACCCCGCTCTCAACTTGGTATAACCAGCGTGACTTTTGAGTTTCTGACCCTCCGAATGAAAGTGAGCTATGGTCCTTTAGTGCACAGGCAAGCCTTTATAAAGGATTATGGTAATGCTTCAAAGCAAGTGATTACTTCCAAAAGACACCTACGATACAAAGAAAGCAACTTGGCAACGAAATTCACCTGTTTAGTCACGTGCATGGAAAATGGGTTGTGCAGTGACACACCTCCCAAAAAGGCACAGAGCATATTAGGACTCTGAAGTACGGAACTTACTTCTGTTTCCTGCTTTTGTTGGACTCATCGGAAGTCTGGGGCTCAGTGAGCCCCGGGCTTATTGAGAACTTTCTTAATGGAAAGTGCAATTGCCTTGTTCCATATCCATCCCACCCCAAAAATCTAAAATTAGAAGACATCAGTTAAACAAAGTATGAAATGACACTCAGGGTGCGTTGATACCAGGTGCCCGTCAGGACTCCGTACTTGCCAGGAACCTCCTCTGCCCTTTACTCTCTGTACCTGTTGTCTGTACGTCCTGTTCTCTGCCATCACTGTCCACGGTCTTTCATCTATGCTGTGGTTGTGGTCTTATGCCTAAGTCTGTCCTGAAGCACACGTGAAACACACTGTACATACACGGCACTGTTGACTTTTGAGTCTCAACTCCTCCTTCATCAGATCCCAGCTCCTGGAGACAAGGGATGACAGGAAAATCTCATCTTATGCTTTTATAACGTGATCATATAGCCCTGCTAATTTCAGAGGAGGAATTAAAAGCTCTGACATAACTACAAGGCAGAGAAAGAACCAAAGTCAAAACATAACTGGGGCAAAAGATACTGCTCTCATCGGTTTTTTATATTCTCACAGTTTGCACACCAGTCTCACAATCTACGGTGCAAACTCACACTTTCCTGGCAGAAACATAATTGCATACCGAATCTTGGGCAGAATGGGTAACTCCTGGCGAGGGGCTCTTACTTAGGAAGGAGCGTTGGCTGGAGCCAAACCCACTTCACTTTTTTAGGCTGAAGCCAATAGCAAAAAGAGGTACATTTAATCCACACCAGCTTGTTTGTATCAATATAAAGGCATCTTTTATTACAAACAAATCAAGTAAATCAGAGCATCGAATTCAGGTGTACAAAGTGCTTTTGAACTTTCCGAGCCTTACTGCCGCAGGCTCTGTAACGACGACGACTCAGGTTCAAGTACCCGAATCACATAAAGCAGAATCCACAACTCCTGCCTCCTCGTGTATGTGCATTTGAGATGTACGCAGATGTATTTCCACTCACGAACCGTTATATTATTATCTCATTTGCAAATACTGCTTCAGCTCCAACGAGGCGTGTGACACAACCATCTATTTACTTGCTTTAAAGTGAGGAGAATATGCACAGTAAAACAATCTGATATAAATAAACTCACAAAGATAAACAATACATTTCAAAAAAAGATTTCAGTTCTAGCTTAAATAGTAAAAAAATCTAAATTTTCATTGTATTTACAAAAAATAGATTTATACTAGCAAGCACAGACAGTATTAAAAAAATAATTTGCATCTTCACTATTAAGATAACCTATAAAAAGAAGTCAGAATAAATAGCAACAAAAGTTAAATTTAATATTTTTCTTAATTAAGGCTGAGGTTTAGAAGTCAAATCCTACAATCATATACATGTGTATGATTTAACATGTATAAGAAAGAGGATTTGACCCCTTGTTTTTTGAAAACAACAAATGTGCAAGTATCGTCTAAAACGTGAGTTGATTTGTTCTTGGACTGGTGGGTTGCAAAGCTCTTACATCTCTTTTGACCTCAGGTGGGAATGCAGCTCCAAATATATCTTCATGGTATCGCTTTTGGCTCTGCAAAAAACAAAAGGAAACCCAAGAGGTGAATTAAATACGGCTGGCTCCTCCTTACACAACACTTCAGTAACTGCAAAGTCGTTTGCTCGCGACTGGTTCTGAGATCGTGGCCTTTTGTTACTGCCAACAAAAGGAACCTCCCTGGACGCCAGACACAGGTGCTCCGGGCCACGCGCCCGTACCGAGCGAGCGCTGCAAAGCAGCAGACCCAGGCACTGCTTTCAGTGACGGGGTGTGACGGGGCCACTGATTTCTTAACTCCCTTTCCTCCATTGGTGCAATAAAGTCTCCAACTCCTGATGGTGCAGACCCACTGCAAAGCAACATCCAAAGGGAGACACTGGGGGAAACGGTAGATGTAAGAGAAGAACATGACGTGTCCCTCTTACACCCTAACCAAACAGAAACTCTGCGTTTCAGATCACGGTGGGTGGACTAAGCTCATCACTTAAAGCTTTTTTCCTTGTGCGTTCTGCTGAAAAGAAGCTCATGGCAGCCCACAAGATCTTGAGTGTGACTTCGATGGCTTTTCTAACCCATCCTGGAACACCGACTGGAAAGAATACCTCGTATACCACAGCGTACCTTTAGCTGGAAGAAATACTCCTCTGCCTGCTGCTCGTTGAGGTTCAGGTTTTTTGCAAGCATCCCTTTCAAAGTCTGAGCAACGTCCTTGGCCATGCGCACGTCTCCACAGACATACAGATGCCCTTCCTCCTTATGCAAGAGGTTGCACACTTTGGTCTCCAGCTTGCTTCGAAGAATGTCTTGAACGTAGACCTTAGAAACCGAAAAAGGCTCATTAGAGAAGGTTTCTTAAATGCTACTTTGGCTATTGGCTTTTCTCAGTTCAACGTGGGTCTATGCAGAAAGGTTCTCAATGCCCTCTCTGTTCCAGCTGTGTGTTGCACCACAGCAAAGGAGAAGAAAAACGTCTTCCCGCCACCTTTACAAGCCTCAGATGTGGAGGCTGGACCTGTCTGCTGATTAAACTACAGCAGACTAAGACTCTTCATTTTTAGAACCAGTTACGACTGCCAAAGTCTCCAAACTTGCCAGAAGAGCAGCACAGCTAAAAAGAGGACAGCTTAAGCGCTGTTGTTTTCTCCAATCGAGATTTCATCTAAGCAAAATTAATTTCCAGGGTCACTGTGTCATTGAGACGGTGACAAACGGCCAGAGCCAACTCATTTGTAATCAAATCCTGGAAAATGTAAGGTTTCTGAAAATGTTTCAGCTTCTAGTTTCAAAGGCTGTTTGTGCCCAGATTTTGATTATGTCTGCTGTGCCTCTCTCTGTGGCAGTGAGGGGTCGGTATTTACACAGCTTGCTCGTGCTGAAGTGCACAGGGGGATTCTCCTTTACTTTGAAGGAGTGGGACCTTTTGTCACCTGTTCACAATACACTGCAGCAAAATGCTACCATTACTTTAAAGAACAGTGTTAAACAGAGCCCAAATCTTAACTTGGAGGACCATTCCGAGAGGAGCCAACCCTCAAAGACCGAAGGAGGCGGCCTTACTTTAGCTTGGCCAGGTTGTCTGGAGTAAGCTGTGTAGACTTCTTTCAGGACTCCCCTCCTCTTCATTTCCTCCGTTTCTTTTTTGTAGATGTGATCCATGTCTGGGTGCCGGCAGCCAAACAGTAATGTCATGTCACCACCTTTGATCCCTGAAACCAACATTGGAAACTGTTTTGCCTTTCCTGGTACGCCCTATAATCTCTTATGACCGTTCCCATGCCACAGTAACCAGCTGTGTACAGCTGCCTGTACAGCCATTTTCTAATTAGCCTTCCTCACTAAACACCTGAGAAGGAGAGTGTGTGTGTCTGCGTGTCACAGCTGGTGATTTTAGGGTCTCAGTAGGACTGGACCTGCCCACGCCCTTGGAGAACGACGCGGAATCACCGGCTGGAGCGGGCAGGCCAAAGCGCTTCCTCTCCGTATGGTGGCCCCGGTGTGAGCGCCTGGGGCCCTCAGGGAACAGACAGTATTTACGAGGACACACAGGCTGCTCCCTCCAAGCGGCCAAATGCCTCAAGACCACCAGAACGGTCTCAGGTGCGACGGATAAGCTCTTTCAGTGCGGGGTTCAATCAGGCTTGGGACGACCAACCTCCCCGGGGTTTACTTGGCTAATGTTTCTGGGTGTCTGCACCCGCAGAGCTTCTGTGCGGAGGGCTGGGGATGTCTTCTGCTGCCGGACGAGTTACGTCCTCCCCCTTGTGGCAGTCCCCACAGTACCTTTCTTTTCCAAGTCGGAGAGGCGCTGCAGCCAGAAGCTCCTGAAGGGCGCGATTCCCGTCCCGGGGCCGATCAGAATGCACGGCTTGGCTGGCTCCTTTGGGAGCTGGAATTCGTTAGCACTGAAATGCAAAAATATGTTAATTAGGTAATTCGTATATGACTGACATCTCGGTTTCCTGAACGATTTTGAGCAGCACAGCCCGAGTGACCAATTTGAAAACAGTAATGAGGTTTGACCGGGTGACGGTTGCTTCTTGTTCCCGCAGCTCTGTAGCGGATATGCTGACAGTGGGGATGGTGTCATATGAATAGAAATCTTTCCGAATTGTCTAACAATTACGATTTTACTCAACATGAGACATGGTAAAGCATCTCATCTCTGGAAGGCAGGGAATTCCCTCTCCTCTAACTCAGGTATTCCAACTGGCACTCACCAGTCACTTGAAAATCATACGCAAACAATGAAAGAAACACTGAAGGAGCTGAACTAGGAACCGCTGGTTTGGGTTTGTTTTTTTTTTTTTTTTTTTTTTTTTTTTTTTTTCTTTTCTTTTTTCTCTGTCATACACTCACCTGCGTATAAAGCATGGAACTGTTTCGTTGAGCGCTATTGTATTCAGCCATGTGCTGCAAACTCCATGGTGCAAAGGCCCTTGTCCATCTAATCAGAGCAAAGGAAAACATCTCTGTCAGTACTCGAGAGCTCTCCTTTTTAAAAAAAAGCACAGTTTATACTTAAAATTATGGTTTTTAAATAAGTGTATATCTAGTAACGATTTATAAAACAAGGATACACTGATGATGATGCAGGATTTTAGCAAATCCTGACACAGTATGAACATCAGCACTGCAGTATACTGTTCTGCACGTACCACAGTACAAACTTTTTGTTACAGATTTGCTTCATGCCATATGGCCGACACAGTTTTTTTCTGAACTACAATGTAGCCTAAATATCATTTAATTGAGAGAGAAATGAAAGCAACAATTCATTACCTCTTGTCCTGTAGTTTACAACTGCAACTGTCAGATGAATCTCTCTGGGTGTCATGTCACAGGAGGAACTGACAGAATAGTACCTGGGTTTCAGAAACGGCAGCTGAGTCAGCAAGAAAGCTGTTGAGACCTCAGCAGAAGGAAACTCCTCCAGGACCTCCAGGATGTTCGGGCTGTTGTAAAACTTCCATTTATTGTATTCTTCCGTGCTCTAAAAGCCAAAGGCCACCATTACAATGTTACCAGGTCATGCTAAGTTCAGGAGAGCAGGGATATTTGAAATGTCGCTTATAACTAAGATTCCTGCGTTACAGTCAATTAAATATGCAGGCAAATCAACAGAGAATTCTCAAAACTTTGCCTAGACCAATACTGGGGTTTCCTAAGAAATTGTTTAATTTTTGCAAACAGAAGTACAGAATACCTGCTATAATTTTCTCAGCCAGCAGCTCTCTCAGTGAGGATGTAGAAACTGAGGCAGAATCTGTTTCTCAGCCCCCTGCTATGGGATATCCACAAAACCGTATGGGCGCAGGTCCCTGATACCTACTGAGCCTTGCTGAACCCAGCAGGAGAAGCAAGCACTTACCACGAGTCATTGGTTACTTACAGTGACATCCCTCTTACCCTCACAGTACCAAATTCACTGACAAAAATATCTACCAGCCCCCCTCCGACCCCTCCACCTTGTAACTGTAAGGTCTTTTACCAGGGGTTGAGCAGAAACCACCACGCAGCAGGTGAGAGGGGCAGGCAGGCAAAATGACCCACCCAGAACCACACAGGAAACATCAGATGAAGAAACCTCTTGATTCCCACGCCCAAGGTGAGCCACGAGACCGCCCTTTCTCTCGCTGTGGCTGGTTTAACAAGCACACAGAATATGTAACAGAGGGATAACTATCAAGCACCATCACTACAAAAAGTTCTTAAGCTTCTGCTACACAGTAAAAGGGCACCGGATGGTCCAGTATAGAGCACGTGGAACGTAAATCCAGCTCTAACACTCACCTGACATAAAACTTCCAGTCTCTGTTTGTCTCCTTCCGCTGTTACCAGCTGGGAGAGTTTTTTTAGCAGTTGTTGGGAGGGTGGAGTGGTGATATCAAGCAAGTATGTCAAAGCTTCGGGGAGCGTGCAGGCTGGAATCTTTTTGTCACTTGTCCAGTAGCCACCTGGAAAGGAGGGAAATAAAAGAACACTTGGCAATTCCCACGGCATTTAACAGCTGTAGAGCTTTGCAAAACTCAGTGTCCTTCAAAATATGACTTCAGACGAGGCTGCGGCAGGTCTGGACCACAGGGCCCTTGTGAAAAGAGGTTAATGTGAGGGTTCAAACTTTTTGTAAGGGGAGGATCTGATGCGGAGAATTGCATGATAAGAAAACACCACTTTGAAATGAAAAGTCTTTAATTTGAGGAAATCATCTTTCCGCCTGTCAGAATCCTATGATTTGTCAGATTGTTCCTCATAAGATAGAAAAGAAGGTCGTGACATGTAAATCTATTTTAGGATTCTGATAAGTAGCAACAATAAGCAAACTCTGTTGATTAATTTAATGGGGTCAATGGCCAATTTAGCAACTAAATTACAGTGTCAGCCTAGGATAACTCTGTGAACACTGGTGAAGTTACCATGGACTGCCAAAGTATGCAAAATCAGAATCGAGAATTATACGAGTAACTAGAAGCATCAACAAAATCCTGTTGAAACTTAAGAAAAGGATAATAGAATCAAGTCCAGTTTATAAAAATTCTCAGGAATTTTAAGAGAAACCTGTCAAACATCATCTGTTACTTTGTCTGAAGAGAACCAACTTACCATCAGTGCAGGTTTCAAGCCTGATAGTCTGATCGGCTGGAGGGGCATCCTTGACACGTGCAACGAGGCCATGGACTAATTCTGGCTGGTTGCCTGGGAAAATCCCGATATGTTCTCCGGGCAGGTAGTGCACTTCCTGATTAGTCTTACAGGAAAGCTTAACTAGAATGGTAATACGACTAGATATAGAAAAAAAGAGATCAGGCAGATCTTGGTTACGTCGGCAGGATTTCCCTTGAATTGCACAGAAAAGGAATAAATCTGAAGCGGCAGTTGGCAAGGGCTTACTTGTGTTCATTACCAAACTATCCGGCCAGCTTAGTACTTCACAGAGGCTTACACAAATAATAGTCCAGATACGTGAAGTACTCGTGTCAAAACAAATAAGATGCTGAAGTGCTGCCTGATCTGTCCAGTACAGAATAAACGTGCCTGTGATCAGCCAGCGACGGACGTGCAGCTCTACGGCAGGCTGAGTGGCTCGCACCTTCAACCAGCTCAGAAGACTTCCCATAAGACAACCGTATTTAGAACAGGGATGAGAGAGACCTACCAGAGCATGTTGAAGAGCCATTCATAGATGCTATTTCTAAGACAGATGTTAACACCAATTATCCTTTTGTACCTCTTTGTGTATTGTCTTGTCTCGGCTTGCTTTGCAGCACAACTGAATGCAGCAGCTTCTTGCACTATACCTTCTCCTTTTTTCTTTTTTTTTTTTTTTCATGCTAAGGGGCAATTTTCCCCCCAAATGAAGTAAACGTTTGCCTGACACGTAGCGTACCAAGCAAGGGAGAGGGACCACACACGTGACCTTCCACATGTAGTAGGTATCAAAGGGCCATATGACAAAGTTACTTCGTTCCCAACACTCCCAGAGACTCTACTGGAAGTCAGCTCCTATCTAAACCAGAGCTAAGACCGTACCTGTTCTTGTGGTCTTGTGATAATGATTCTTCTACTAACGATGGTAAAAAATTCACATGTATTTCTAAATAACTGCAGGGAGATGTTTATAACAAGGCCCATCAAATGTTTAAGATTTTAGTAAAATACAGTATTACAATACTCAAAAGAATGAGGTGTCATACCTGGATTTTAAACTTTGGAGATTCTGCCTGAATTTCAGCTCCATGGGAATTATATCCTTGGCGTGAATGTTTGCAAGTGCTGTTGAGAAAAGAGGACATGACTCATGGCAATTTTATGATTAGGTTTGTTTAAAATGTCTTCAAATAACACTCAGAAAAGAACTGAACCATGCTTGCCCCAGAACGAGATATACTTTTACTCAGTTATGTGCCCCGTACGCGTGCCCTCCCTGACTAAAAGTAGCTTTTGTTCTTCTGGGGCTGCCAAATTGTATGCTAGTTCTGGTGTCTTCATGTTACTGCGCTGGAAAAGATAATGATTTGTGTGATGTAAACCAATGTCCTTTTTTCTCTGACCACTATACTTTATGATATGAATTCTATCATCTAGCAGGACCAATATCACTTTTAGAAAACCTTTACAAGTTCAGACCTATCTGAAGCGAAATGGACAGAGGAAGCGGAAGGTGGGAGGTGATACCTTTAGCCCAGTCCATGGCTTGAGAGTCATGCACTATCCTGTAATTCTTAGGATCCCAGCTTTCATCAGAGGTATATATGTCAGGCAACTGAATACTGTTTTTCCCACGGATGTTAAAAATGTCACAGGCAGTCTAGAAAAAAGAAAAGAAGGTAAAAATCCATGGTAAGAATGATATTCTTAGCATTGTAATCCTAATGGGGAGATACCAGTTTCGCAGATTGCTATTTATTGATTTTGTTGAGTTCACTGATGTTATAGGGGTTCACTGAGTTCCATAAGGTTCCACTTCTATACCAGCATAGTTAAAATACCTGACCTGCTTCAAAAAATTCTGATGTCTGATGCTACCACCCTTGTTTGCACTTAGCATCCCACTATCCAAAAGGTTTTATTGAACTGTATGTGGATATTAAAAAATAACAGAGAAGGGGCCCAGGTCCCTCTTCAACTTAGGCAAGCAGCAGAAGAGAGGGGAGGGTGAAATTCAGATACAAATCCGTGTTTGCTTTGCTTCATTTTTCACCATTTGTATAGGATGCTAGTGAATACTGAGATAAAATGAATGAATGAACTAAAATATGAGCTGTTTATATTGTCACCTTGAATGCACTGACTGCCCATGTGCGAAAGGCTTCTTCTTGCCCATTGAGTTCATCTCCTTCACCTACTGGAGTGAGCTGAGAAGCCCCGAGTTGGGCCAGTTTTTGGTCAATGGCATGAGCAAAGGCACAGAACTCTGGATACATGCTGGACCCCAAACCAAACACAGCGTATCTGCACAAGGAGATAAAAATAAGATCACTGTGTTATGCTAAATGAAATGCAGAAGGACTCAATCACATGCAAACCAAACAACAACGTATTTTTACCTAATCTTTTTTCTCAGCAATTTCAGGGTGAGCAAAGAGTTCTTCAAGGCCTGTATTAAAAAATTGTAAAATAGATAAGGTTAGAAAAATACTCTGATTTAAAACAGAAGCGAGTCCCTGATCCCTATCTTACTCAAGTACATGGGACAAATGAAAGGGTTGTCTTTGAGTTAAGGCTCATACATACTTCTGAGGTGACTATTACCTTTCCGTTATTTGGAGAATCTCCATTTCCAAAAGTGCTAGTAACCACTAGAAGAAGTGTTTCTTTTTCCAGGTCACAGATGTTGTACTCATCCATGCACAGAATCTGGAAGGTATAAAGCTCATGAGAAATTGCTAGCAGACATAAGAACTAGCATTAGATATCTCTGTGATTGCCAGGTGGCTGTTGACCAAACGTACACGGCATTATGCTAAATGAATACAAAATCAAAGCTCCCGTCCAACTTATATTTACTGAATGTTCAAAACAGAGAATCAAAAAGCTTGCAGAAGCCGATAAAACTAGCCAAGTGAGGATGATTTATACTTTCTTACCTTAGTGTTGAAGGCACAGTTGAACAAACTGCATAGATTGTTGGCAAGTGTTTCCGACTTCCCAGTCTCCGTTGCGTAGATTACAGTGACCTTGGGCCTGGTTGCCATTGTTTGTTGCATCAGTGAAGATGCAAAGAGTACAGCCCTGGGAAAAAAATAATCACATATAATTTTTAATATAACTACATAATAATTCAGATTGATTCACAAACAAGCTAGGGAAGACTGATCTTGGGCGTGGTTTTTCCTTGGAAGATTGTTCAGAAGCAATACACTGTAGGTAGCCCTGAATAAGAATCGTAGATATGAGTATTCCTTAACTGTGGACAGGTAACTCTATGATTCCAACTGGTCCCTACTGTAATAATTATTCAAAAAAAAAGTGGAACAGAAACACCACAAGAATGGGATAGTTGGACAAAAGCATGAAGACTGTTATTTGAACAACTTACTTTGCCAAGATGCTAAACTTTATTTCTTTTTTCTTTGGCCTCCGCATCTCATCATGCCAGACATGTGTTTTCCATGCATCCACCTTTAAAAAAGAAAAAGTTAAGCTTCAGGCAAGAAATGTAAAATAATAAATGCACCATTTGTGTATCTATGAAAGGGCCAGATTAAATAGGATCTGGATATACAATCCACTGTGTACAAATACGAGATCAGTCTCTGTAGCATGAAATTGCATTTTACTTACAGCTTGAGAATTCAACAGAACTAACATAACCTTCCACAGTATAATACATACTGCCTGCTATTTATGAATCTCCCTAGTGAACTTTCATTAACCAGGGCTTTCCATTCAGACTTCTTCAGGTCCCACATTACCATCTGCACTGCTGAAGTTGTCTACTGAATCATATTTTTTCAGAAAATGTGTACCTGGTAGTAATAGAAGGGGGTGAGGACATAGTTCAGCATCTCCTGGTGGAACACAGGAGTTATGCTCCCTGACATAGGGGGTACAATCCACACCCAGTCAGCCGGGCAGCCTCCTCGCACACGGTACTCATTCTGCATGTATTTCATGAAGGACTCAGCAGCTGAGTGGTGATCCATGATAGTCACATTTTGTTTCTAGAATGGTAGACAAGAAGACATACATACATTAAAAAACCCATTCTGCTCCTCTTCCTGATGAGGTTAAAGTAATCCTTTTGCTTTGGTTAATATTTCACAGACTTTATACAGTGCTGGGAAATAATTCCTATCACCAACTATTATCTAGATACAGATCGAGGTGGACCTTTGATTAAGGACCCTTACATCCTTTTTTTTTTTTTTTAAAAAATCAACCTTTTACCTCTCCAGCACTGGGAGTGCATGCTGAAAAGTCTCTGATCATTTTTACCTATCTTTCAGGTTGTTATGATATGTTAAATAAACTGTAATTGTAAATAAAATATATAATCCAATGGCTTTACATAGACTTTGACACTTAGATATATGTGATGAACAATCTTGCCCATAACTTCCTTTTCTTTCTCTCTCCTTTCTGCCTTCACCTGAGATTTTTTTCTGACAACAATAGGAAATGTCCATTCCTCTACTTTCCCAGGTGTCAATCCAGAATAACTCTGTTGGAATCACACTGATAACCTCCCCTGAGCATTGGCACTATATTTGCATAAAGCTGTTGTAAGCGAAAAGAAAAGGGAGACACAATATTCAGCGTCTCTCCAGATACCACACTCGCCAACTTACTTGGAAGCTATAAAGCACAGCCACGTTTATCTCGACAACAGCTCGATCTTTCCATAACGATGAAAGTTTGTTTGTTTCCAGCCCCATTCTTCTTCCTACCTCCTACATGTGAAAAAGAGAGAGAAAAGGGAAAAGTACATGTACCGTGTGGGACTTTGACCTCACGATTTCTCCACCTCATCACATTAATATGCAGGAAAAAGTATTGTGGAAGGGGGAAGAATCAGTCTTATACTGGGGAAAGTGATGGCAGCAAAAGCACTTGAGATTAGAGGTAAACGTGAGTTATGGAGTTCTGGTTTTTGAAGCTGGTTCTCTCCAGAACCAAAGGGTTTCAAAAGGGGCAGCGTCTGGTTATAAGTCATCATTATTAATTTGTACTGGTGACCAAGACCTGCAGCGAACCAGCAGGACTCCACTGCCTCGTCGACAGCAGACTGGAACTGACATAAATATACCTCTGAGAAACGTACAGGCAGAGACTGAAAGCCCTGAATGAGCAGGACTCAGGGTAAAACTGGGGGAGAATTCCCTGTGGACAACATTTTTTTTTTTTTTTTTTTTTTACAGTTGCAGTTTCACCATTCTATCCAGGTATATGGAACAGATACTGTCAGAAAATTGTAAAAACGGTCATACAATCTGGCAGTCGTAATCTCAGCAGAAATTCAAGATGTCCCACAATAGGCAGGCCATTGTGTCAGATTAGCACTGAAGAGTATGATACAAATACAACGCACATCCCAGCAAAGACTGACAGCATATCTTTTTCAAAAACGCTCCACCCACCAAGCTCATTCCCTTCTCAGATCACCACACCTTTACTTGAGAAGATTACCTTCAGGATGTTGTACCGCTGCACATCACAGAAGTCTCGCACTCCTATCTCCGTCCCCATGTACCAGCCGTTGAAAGGACACCCAGTAAATTCCAGGCCTCCCACCTCAAGAAGCATGTTGGCGACAGCAGGCAGCGCGTACCACTTCAGATCTAACTCCTTAAACCATTCATACCTGTTAAACAAGCATTTTGATTTATTACTTTACTTGTCTTTTCCTCCTTTAGGTGATAACCAGAGAAGTCCAGGAAGATCGAGAGTCGAAGCACAGCCTGCAAAAGCTCATAAGAGTTTTTGCTTACAGTGTGGTAATTGCCTGCTAAAGAAACTGCAGAACAGTATTACAGAGCTCTGCAATCTGCAGGCCAATCCCAAAGCAAATGTGAAGGAAAACACAGACAGAATGGCAATAAACATTTTGTTATGGGTGCAGCCGCATTTTACATGTGTATTACACCGGCATAAGAAATTATGATTTCTTAAATTTTGAAAATAATTGAAATGTAGATAGGGAAAAAAAGATTTCCAACCAAAACGCTTTTGGCTCCCTTACTTTAAATCTCATTTCATTGTTCTAACAAGGATTTTCTCTTTCAGGGCAATTTACCATCATTTCATCCTAACAAAGAACTCATAAAATGACTGCCACAGGCGCAGGCTAATAACCTGCCAAGGTGCGGCAGAGGCAAAAATGCAATTATCTAAATCTTGTATGCTTACTTTGGATGTTCCATTGGCACTTCAAGGACAATTTCTGGCGGGATTTCAAATATTTCTGGGTCTTGGCCGTTTGCTTGGAGAACGAGTGGAACTACATCAAAGCGGCCATATTTCGGCTTCCACCCAAGCTCAATGCACAACTGTAAAGAAAGCATGTTTCAGTTTTTTTTTAGTTTTTTCCCCCCTCAATTTGAAGGCAAAAGAATGTTAACCCTCTAAAACTTGCTGGGATAAATTCTGAGTGATAACGATTATCTTCCCATCCAAACAACGCCAAAACATGTTGTTCAAGTACTGATTTTCCCCCTGACTTAAGGGGAGCATTAGCTCACCCTGTTCCGAGACAGAGAGGAGTATTTCATATCAGGATTGTAAGAAATCATGGCTTCAGCCTGCACCTAGAACCTGTGGGGCAGAACATCCCTTTCACTCCTCACCGCCACACTTCCCTCCCACTCAGCATAAACACGCAAGAAAAAGAAAAAGAAGGACAGATGGGTTAGACAAGATGCAAAGCAGTCAGGATTCTGTATTTGGAGCTGTACCTGTGTGAACTCCACACTGGCAGGGTCTCCTAGAATAGACCCATCTGGCATTTGATATCCAGCATATCGGATGAGCTGGCTGTTCCAAACACGGAAATCGTGTTTCCCATCGGTTCTCTGGGGGAAGATGGTGATGGCTGATCTGCCCAGAGAGACAATCAAATCCCATTACACCACAGCAGCACGTCAAACACATTCTAATTATTAAGACATAAATTGTTACCAACAGCAATTATTTTATATTTCTAGAATAAGCATCAGTAGAAATAAAATCATTCATCCTCTCTACCCACCTTCTTGAATTCTCAGATCTCTTTTCCCAGGAATTATGAAGGGTTTTGCCACATCAGCCATCAGAGTTACAAACTCTTTTTGGTTGATGGTACACGAGAGGAACATATAAGTACCAGGAGAATTAAGAGCAGAGACTAGTTGTCAAAATATTTAGATAGACCATTTCAGGTCTTAGGCAGAGTTTTGAATCAAGATCTGGATGTGATTTTTGTTGTTGAAAATTCAAATGAAATAAGAGAGGCCTACCTTATATTTCCATTGTTGGTGGCATACTGAATATGACGACAGATATGCTCGAACATTTCCTTCGCTGTTTTGCAATCACGTGCATCGAATACCTGTATGTTTCCAAAAGAAATGCAAAGAAAAAAAACTGATTTTGAAACAGTAATGTAAGCTCATTATTTTTCTTATGCAGTTAAGGAAAGATTAAGGCTAAAAGTAAAGTGAAAAATCAGTATTTCTCAATCTAACTGTAGCTCCACTAGGAATGGTTCTATTTTATTGTTCTTATATGCATCATTTTCACACATAACAATTCTCCAAGGAGCAAGACATGCACCTGGTTCCACGACTTAGTTGGTTCCTACACATGTTTTCATTCAACTGTGAAGCAGAGAATTACCAAAAAAATGTCAATCTTATGATACGTACAGGAAGGATTCCTCAGTTGGAGCAACTGGCATATTTTACCAAAGTCAAGGACATTCTTCTGATTTACAGTGGATGCCTATTTGGCCAATAATACCTAGACTCGTAGCTTACCTGTAGATTGGACCACTGGATTCTCCCAATACACCTAGGCGCGTTCCTCCAGGCCTGTTTGGCAGCAAAGATCAGTTCATCCTTCGTCAGATGGTAGGTTCCTGTTGTTTCTATCTCCTTGGTCACTGTTTCCATTCGGACCAGGTGTTCTTCTATTTTTGGCCTTTTGAACGGGAAACAGCCACGAAAAGAAACAATGAGAATGTCATTACTTAGAACTGATTTAAATTGCAGATATTCTCCTTATGTTCTGGGTCAAGAAGAGCACAGGCATTGCTGAAGCCATAAAGCTTCTGAGCATCCTTTTGCACAAGGAGACTTCTACCTACGCTGCTGATTTTATCTGCCAGAACGCAGGTAGAGTAAATTTGCAGGGGGGGGATCTCTGTAGGCTGAGATATGGCAAGTTTGGATAAACACTGACAAACCTGCTCCTGTTATAAATCAACACTCTCATGTAGGTCAACATAAAATACTCTACCCTTTATGAAAACACACATTACCTCACAAAGTCGGCAATTTCACTGTCCTTCAGACGTAAGAAGTCACTGTCATCTGTTCCCCCCCTCCCCTCTACTGCACCACACTTCTGTCCCCAAAGCGTACCCGTTATCTATTGCAGCAGTCTAGGCTCCCACATTTTGTATCAAAAAGCCAGCAGTATTCTAGGTAAAAGGATGAGTTCAGTACATAGGATTCTGACTGAGGACTGCTGTGGAGAATTTTTCGTGGCTTCAGAATTTAGGAAGTGTCCTTATTGAGTGCAAACGACAGAGCTTACTAGCCTAATGAAGAAACTAACACACTAGAAATTTAAGTAGCGACACCATCCTTTCACCACCTAACACATACAGGGATTGATCACAAGTTTTCTGTGTAAGTTTTCAGTTTAAGTTTGGGTATTCTAGAGTAGTTCAGAAAAAAATTGTCAAATTCAAGCAAACAAGAAGCAGAGAACAGGCTAGCTTCAGCCCAAAAGTAGGATTACAGTGACTGTCCTCTCAAAGTTGTATTATTTTCACAGCGACACAGTTCTTCTGACTGAAGTAAGTAGGATTTTCATTCCTAAAAGGAAGGGCTGAGCAACTCCTTTGTCAGGGAAACCAACTCTAAAATTCTTGAGTCTGATAACAGAGAATGAAGTCAAAACATTAGGAAATATTTATCACAGCACAGACAAAAATTGTTTTGTTGGCTTACAGAGAGAATGAAAATAGCCTGCACTGTCTGAGAGTTTTCACATTTTCAACAAGATGAAAGATCAAGGGCAAGCATGTAAGATAGTGTAAATCAATGTGATCAAATAGCCATGAGCAGAAACACAGAGATGTGCAAATGCAATTTTCTGGCGAGCACAGCCTGTGTGTATGACAGGGACTTCCAGAAAGATTCAGTGGAACAAAGCTTTGTAGAAGAGTTCAAAGTGTCTAAAGAAGTAGCCCTTATGTGGCTGAGTCCCTTTGAAAGTTTGATAATGTTTTATAATGGGATGAGCAAACACTGAATTGTCACTTGAAAGCTTGTCATGTGAAACGTCACTGCAAACTCTTGGACCTCAACCAGATGTTCCAGCTTTTCTTGTAACAAGATGCCTCCAAACCACGTCCGTTTTTGCGAAAACACAAACCTCTCTTCTGAAGCTAGAGCATCCCTCTCAGCATGCTCAGTAAGCTTATGTTGATGATAGCACAGAGCAAGGTTGAGAAGCAAGAGGCTGGCCTTCCAATCTTTGGCTAAAGCCTTCAGAATCAAAAACAGAGAACAAAAGGACACAGAGGAAAGATACTTGGAACAGCACAAGCAAAAAGCGTTATCCACATTACTCATGTCTAAAACTGATCTGAGTAGGAGCTAATCCCATCAACATCCAATGTTAAGAAAACAGAAGGTAACGTTCTGTAAGAGAGCCCTAACCAAGCTGCTTGTTATAAACATACTGTAACTTAAGACACTCAGAAGGAATGGGGCTGAGGAATGCACTGTACAAAGTCCACTCCTGTATTCCCAAGACCTTGGATCGGCAGATATAGCATATGAAGTGCACCAATAGATATATTTACCTTTTTTAATAGTCCTTACCTATTTTTGAATGCATGCTATGTAACAGGGTAGTTACCAATAGCTGTGAAGAAACCAAACACTCCTACAGTCTCACAGACAGGTAGGGAGGTAGAGGACTTTTATACCAAAAATGAAGGTAACGTTGGCTTACTCTTTAAATGAACTGTAGTATTGCTTGATAAAGTCTAGTGCCTGAGGTAAAAGCTCTGCCGGTGGAACTGGCCCATCCCTAGTACCTTTCACCAGGCCCTTTGGGGTCATGAGTGCCCCTTGGCAGGCTTTGGTCCGGCAGTTGATAACCTGAAAAACAATAAAATGTCAAAAAACAATGTTGCACTCTGTATCTTTCCAAAGTTACGAAAAATCACTGTTCAGGTTTCCATATCTTACCTCCTTTGCTGTCAGGTGTAGTGTGTCCAGAAAGCTGGATCCGTTTTCCAAGTTTCTTACTTTTACATGTCTTGGGCATCTTGATATTTGGTTTGAAGCTTTGATACCATTTTGGGAGGGGTTCTGGACAGAGAAAAGATAAAAATACGTACCGTCTTCAGGCCTATTAAATACCTTAAAGCTTCCTTTTAAATTTTATTTCACCATTAAAATGCTACAAATTAAATTCAAGAAACTAGGTATAAATGTGATTTTCCCCAACATGAATATTTATTCATTTGAGTACAAAACTACTGACCTAATCCACAGTTTGATATGAAATAGGAAAAGAAAGTGTTTTGTACTAATCGAACAATATCTGCCACCACAAACACCTTTTAAATTTCAATAAGGTCTCTTAACACAATCGTCACAGTCTCAGGAAAACAGTGAACCAGACAATTTTAGAGAAAGGACATGTCTGTTACTAAAGGCCGGGTTTTCAAAGGTGAATAAAGGAATCGGGCACTCCAATCCCACTGGGTCACCCTTTTTCCTTAAGTCTTACCAAAGCTTCTTTTTGTTGAGAAAAGATCTTTCATCCAAAGCTCTCACAGCAGTCCTAACCTCACGTAATCACAGTTAGTCCTCACATGAGAGCTTTGAGCAGTTTTGAGCAGTAAGCACAACCTGTGTGAACTGTTAGTATCAAACAATGACGCTGGAAACACACCTCTGTCCCATCACTGGCCTTTCCTGAAGTTATGACAGGTGGCATCTCTATCCGCTTCTTGCTCAGATCATATAGTTTGGCATCATCGTTTTCTAAGCTTTAAAAGAGAGAAAGACAATTCAGTATAATGCAATGTCCTTAGTTTTGTTAGTTTTACCTGCACCATCAGTAGGGAAATGCTGAGAGCCGTCTCTGAAAGGTGTACTAGGTCGACAAGCCAACCATTCGCAGCAGCGTGAGGGGTGGAGTGGACTAGAAGTCAATAGTAAAGCTACAGTCACTAGTCCAGATCACTATAGGGGCAGGAAAACAACGGACACGGCCTGGAACGGTAAAGGTTGAGTACCATTGCTGTAAGCTAAACAAAGGTCATCTGTACAATTATGATCTGGCCAGAAAATACCCAGAGGAATTAAACAAAGAGGTTGAAATCTTCAGGGAAACGTGTGGAAATTTCAGTTAGGTCCAGTCTCTAGCCCATTAAGCAAGTAACGTGCTTTTATATGAATTTCCTTTGTTTCTGCATTAAGTCTTACTTTCTGAACTCCCACTTTTTAATTTGGATATCACATTTCAGAAGATGCTCAAAAACACCCAAGAGGCATCCAGACCACAAACTCTAAACAAAAGCCTTAGTTTGGAGAGGGCAATGACGTGCTTTAGCTAGCAGAGCGCATGTGATCACCCACTTCCACTAGTCAGCTTCACGTATCTTCATATTTGAATATAAACTACTCTGAGCAATGACAGGAAAGGGTAGGGAATGGGCAGAGAAAGAAATGGTATGCAACAGAAAACTGAAATAAGTAACAGCCTGAAAACTGACAAATTTAATATGCATGTGCAGATGTGCAGTTTATTTTATAGTGTCTTGTACAAATCGTATCACAGAAATACTTTACCAACTTAATTACAGCATTGATAATCACTCTGCTAATTTTTATAGCATACCCATGCCTCCGAAGTCCTAGCATATATGAAACCGTTACAGCACAGCAAATAAATTTAGAACTATGAAAGAGAAAGCAAGATGATTTCTTTCCTCGGTGACTGTGTAACTTAGACACAAAAGCTTAAATGTACCTTACCAAGTCAACACCACCCAGTGACCCCCAGGGACGACTGTTCTTTGGTTAATATTATTGCTTTGGAAACACATTACAGGTTTCTCCAGACCCCGTGTCACTTAATCTTTCCTTTTCAAATGAAAGAGAAACTACAAAGCCATTAAAAGACAAAGATCTTACCCATGGATCTTCCCATTTTTCTCCACGTTGTTATTGACATCCTTCTCTGCAGAGGACCGGTTCTTAGCAGCGCGAGGTTTGAATACAAACTGCCACGGGCACAGCATTTTGTATGCTTTATTTATGGTTTTAGTTCACAGCGCTGCAATCTTGTTTTGTGTGATGTGGGAACGCTTCTGAGGAGGGAAAAATAACAACAAGGTCAGTTTTTGACTAAGAACGTAACTCCCTTTAGAAGGGCTCAGAAACTCACCAGACTAACTGATCTGATCTAATTAACATCCTGTTTTAAAGAATGAAAATTGCTTGACTCAGAGCAGTGATACTAAAACTAACAGTTCTCTTTGTCAGTGTAATGCTGCAGCCAAGCTTTAGTCAAAAATACTAGCAAGAGATTTCAAATGTCCCCCAGGTGCACAAACCAGCAAATATCAGTGCCTAAGAGAAACACGGGCACGCTTTACTTCATGAAAAACACGCCTTGACACTTGGGGGGGGGTATGTTCTGTGTTGTTAAGTGTTAATAAACGTTAATTCACATCACTATATATTAGCCAGGAAAAGGGACGTAAAAGGTTGCTGTGTTGTCCACATAGTAACGAAAAAAAAATAATTGGTTTGTAAATTCACCAAAACATTTTGCGATGTGTTCATCTGCCAGAGACAAAAGGAACACTGAGATTCTGATTTCTGTATTTTGACAGATCTATATCTACATAGCACATATTTGAGTGTAACATATAGCATTTATACAAGGACATAGAAAGTTCAATGCTGTTCATTTTAACATACATTTTCTGCTAATTTCTGATCCTAACATGGATTTTTGTGCCAGGGAAGGTGTGACAGGAGAAAAAGAGCAAACTAGTAAATCGCTGGGTGAAGCAGACTTAGCCTCAGCATTTGCATCTGGTACGTAACAGAAATAAAAAAAATGACGTTTCAAAAAAATTAAAGATAAGGAAAGAAAAGACACACTGACACATATTCCTGATGTAAATTATGTGTTATTTTGTTATTTATATTGCTTTTTCAGTAAAAGTAAAATTTATGTTGCTGGGGTCCCAAGACGCTGTCTGCTGTCAAATCACACAAGAAAAGAAATCCATTCAACAACCTCTGTGGAAACTATAAGGTGTTGGGACTTCTCTGTTACACCAAGTAAAAGAAATAGTGTGTAATAAGCATTTCTCTACAGTTACAAAATAGGAACAAATCTAAATTACTATTCTGCAATAAAAAATGCTGTGATGTTTTTTTTGTAAAACACGGGAAAAAGAGAAAAGAGAGAAGAGAGAAAAGAGAGAAAAGAGAAAGGAAAAGGAAAAAATAAAAACAAATACAAAACAGAAAAACTAGAAAACCAATACACAACTAAAAAGAGGAAAGAAGAAGAAAATAGAAGAAAGAAGAAAAAAAAAGAGGAAAAAAGTAGAAATAAAAAGAAGAATAAAAATAATAAAAAGAAAAAAAAAAGAAAAGAGAGAAGACTCACATTTTCCACACACTGGCAATTAGAGTAAGAACTTGCTTGCTTTTCGTGTTCTCCCCCAACAGGGTTCTTTAAATAATGTTTACAATATTACCGGTTACCTGCACAAACCTTTAAATCAGCAGAAAGGGGGATCAAGTCTTCAGAGCAGCAGGACAGCTTGGAAATAAAGCAGGAGGCTGATTCCAACACTTTACTCCTAATGTAAGAAAAAAAAAAATAGTTTGCCACATAACCACTTCACTCACGAGCTGCAGGAAAGGAATGGCACAGTGCTGTCTCACCGCTCTCCTGTGGGAGAGTTCCCCAAGTCTGCCAGGAGATGGTCCTCTCTCTCGGAGCTCCTTCCCTTTAATCTCTCCTGCTCTGTATCCCTCCTGCGAGGCAAAAGCATTTTATACTCCAGGACCATGTATGCAAAATAGCAGAGTAAGGCTACACATGCTGAGTGGACAAAAGGGGAATCCCAAACCCTTCCCTATTTCTTTCGGAGCAGGAGGGCGTGTGGCCGATGTGCCGCCGCAGTGTTACACAACGCGTGTGCCGGGAGGGAGAGCAGCCACTAGTTCCTGATGGTATGAGCATCCCCTCCCTCCTGCACAGCGCGCTGTAACCTTGATTTCTACACGTGCTCGGAGGTAAGGACACTGTATCACACTGAATGGTTTTTGCAATCTTGCAGGCGATGTGAAAATAAAAATTAAAAAAAATTCTGAAGGAACTCTTACACATTTTACCACTGGATGGCCGTTCTCCTGGACATTAAACTACCAGCTGCAGAAAGAGAGTAGGCAAAAAAGAGAAATTTTACAGAACCATAGAGCCTTAGGATACGGACCAGTAAAGCATTTAAACAGGTGATTTTAACCAAGGACAAGTATTTTAAGTTTAGCATAACTATATTACTTCCTTATTTTTGATCAAGTCTTAAAGGATCTTTCTCAACGAGTATTTGTAGAATTTCTTCCTTTCCAGAGCCCCCTGTTCTACCTGCCGCTGCCCGCGAGGTTTGTCCCTTCGTGCCTTCCAACGTACCAGGAATGCTGGAAGGAAACTGCAACTCCCTGAAGTATAAACTATCCACACCGCGTTGTGCGTGTGGATACCAGAAGGACAGCCAGATGATGAAGATGGCATCATTAAGCTGATTTTCAATTTGAGACAACACGTGGACATTTGCACATTGCAAAATCGGGTTTCTGCTTGCAGTCGGCGAGGCAGAAGCGAGCCCGGCGCGGAGGCGGCGTGCAGTACAGCGTGCTGCCAGGAGACCGCGGGCGCAGAATGCCGCGGTCTGCCAGGACGCGCTCAAGAATTTTGGCCCGAGTTATTAGTTCGTTGATATTACGCATGACTATTTTAAGGAAATTTTAGTAACGTTTTCAAATTAGCGATAATTCTTAAATCCACTGACTATTACAAGGTGAAAACTGTTACAAGGGTAGCTAGAGAAAGATGTACAGGTGCTGACCACAGATCTACAGAAATAAGGCAGAAGGCTGCAAGAGAAACAAGGAAATGTGCATTCTCTTTTCATCTGTCACATTTTTACTGGACAAACATGGCCAAGGCATTTTCTTTTTTCTGTGTCTAGTTTCTCTATTTAAGAGTGAACACTAAGTGCTTGCGTAAAGCACTCCTAGAGGTAAACCGAGTTATGCGCACACGTGTTCATGCACGAATACACCTGTATATATTTCATCCAGGGTTGCTACAGACAAATCTCTTGAAACACAGACCTGAGTTTTCTGTAGTCTGAGCACTCATCAGCTCGACTGTATCAAGCCCGTGCCTCTTTGCATTCACTGCTCGTGTGTGTCCACACTCCCATTTTAATATTTTTTTTTTTACGTGACGCTCTTCCTCTCACTAGAATTATCACTTGACATCCCTTTCTTTAAAATATCGCAGGCATCTAACCAGCAGGCAGAAATAACGTGTGAGCTGTGTGACCCAATGCCATGCCACAAATCTCTCCCTTGCTCTGATCCATGCCAGCCCTGCCCAGACCATACAGACGGCTGCAACGACTCCAGTGTGGATACCACTCCACGTGTCTCGCGGGTCAAACCGAAGGGGCTTGAACTGAAAGGAAATGTCAGATTTCAAAGAACAAGGTTACACACTTCCTTGCATGTGCTCTTTCGTCAGAGTTTAAAGATTCTATTTGCTTCCTTCCCTTTCTTATTAAACCTGACCTCTCTTTCCTACAGAACATGGGGAATCTTAATGTCTGGTACCGTAAGAAAGAACATATCTTAGCAGAAATTTAGGTGAGTTCAGTTATGTCCAATGGTTTCTAAGCTTCTATCGTTCAGCCTCCTCCTTTCCCTGTGCTTGGAGCCTGCTGAAATCAACAAAAGGCTGTGCAAGGATTGGATATGAAAAATCAGATTCGGAATGACCAGAAGAGGAGCAACATCTTCTTTCCTCATGAGAATTGTTTAAGAATTGGCTGAGGTACAGCTATTCAGGGAACTGCTTAATCACTCCCGTTTTCCCAACAGGACCTGCTCTTTTACTCACCAAAATCGATAATAACTTACTCTGTAAAATAAGAACAAGAGAGCACCACTCATTTCTTAGGTGGAGTCAGAGATTAACTAAACAAGCTCACTGTGCACTCCTTGTACAAACACTGCTTGGAAAGTTCCTCCCTCAGAAAAGCAATTCTGCATATATTTCCTATTTTTGCACAGCCATTTCTGCCTCTGCCATATCGAAATGCGAGAACTAGTTGCTTTTCTTGCATTAACCTTGATGAAAGAGGTGCCCTTTCAGAGCAGAATGTTTGACCTACTCACTGGCGCTCTGACCACGCTCTCATTTGAGTTAAATTTTGTTTTGTTTCTGAAAACCCGATGGCCTGTAGCCTCAACAACAATCTGCAATTTCATTCAAAAAAGTCACAATCTTTGTCTGACTGCAATATTTGGCGTCAGCTCAGGAAGTTGTATTCTTGAAAATATTTAAAAACCAAGCACTGTTTGTGAGCTTGCTCCTCCGAGATCAGGACGCCTGGAGTCTTCAAAGGACTGGTTTTCCTATCAAGAGACGCTGTTCAATGGTCCCAACTTTTCATAAATTACTAGTGATTTTTTTCTAACTCCCTTTTCCTAACTAGTCTAGTTTCTAACTATTTGAGATGTCTCCACGATGACCTTTCAGCAATGTTACGCACAACACCACGAATTCAAAATATAACATTGCAGGCACCCGTGAAGACTTGGCACCTTCGCAGATTCGTTCAGAGTTCCCACTCCCCTCCTGCGACAGGGATGAAGCGCTCCAGTCGCCTTTACAAGCCGATGGCTCTCCTCTTTATGCATTTCCTTTTCCCGAGGAACAGTGCTCTGCTTCCTGCTTTACCCCGTTTGATTAACTTCACTGGCTGAACAGGGAATTTGGTCCTTAAAGTAGCAGTAACACATAATCACTAAAAAAGGATTGGAAAGGACCCCACGTGGCACCTGGTCCGTCTCCCCGCCCCATCAGCAGAAGCGCCTGTATCCAGGTATTTTTGAACCACCAGAAAACAGTTACAAGTGAGTCAGAGGGGCAGGACAAGGGAGCCAAAGAGGTGCGCAGTGGCCTGAGAAGAGACACCGAAGAGTAAGATAAACAGGCAAAATGGAGCCCGATCACGAAAGACCAATTACCTCATGGAAACGGCCTCATGCTTTTCAGTAAAATGCTCGCTCCTTCTTTCACATGTGACCGCTTTGTGGTACAAATAGCTTAAGTCATTTGTTCCATTAAGAACATTCATTCACTTTCTGTTCCGTTTCTGGGCTGAAGTGCTGTTTTCTCTACCAGCTCCGAGATTCATTCACATTTTCCAGCTTGCCATCACTTAACTGTACAAGAGACAGCATCTCCCTGGCGACACTTCAGTGTGTATCACATACTTAAAAAGTTATTTTAAGACAAGTATTCTCTCTTTGTGCTGCATCAAATGCCTGGTATGATGGGGCACCGAGCCGCGGGAAAGCCTCTCGGTGCTTTTTTCAACTCAAAGGTAAATCAATACATAAATAATGACAACGGTGAGGGTCTGTGTCATAGACTGGGTGCCAGACCACCCCGGAACAGGAGCTGCAAGTCCCAGTTTGCTGGCAACTTTGCACTTCTCATCCAAAAATGTTAACTGCAAAAGATGTATTTTCCCAAATTCCTACTGTTGTCCCAAATCGGGGTTCTTTACCCGGTGTGCAAGCCAATAGCACACAGAGCACAGGTATCTCTGAGTTTATTCCATTAAAGCACAGAAATGGGGTGCTCATCCCAAAAGAGGAGCACACCTTAGTTCCAAAAATCTCGGCTTTCATACATTGATTATTACATACTCAAACAATTAATACATATTCATCCTTATTTTCTTTAATGATCGGTCAAGACTTCATCACTTCCCATGTAAGTTAGTGCACAGACTCTCTCTTCTTCTTCCATTGTTCTCTTTTGAGTAGGTGGTATCATTTGGGTAGGTGGTCAATGAGTCGGTGGTCACGGTCTCCCCCTGCCGGAATTACCTTTTACCCACTTCTCCTCTGATCTTGGCAATTCCAAGTGGTTTCCTCAGCCTACAGTTCATCCCTCTCTTGACAGGAATACGCTCCTTATCAACAATGCTACATTGTCTGGTGGTTAGTCAGATAAATCATGTCTAGTTACTATTTCTCTAATTTAATATTAGGTAAATAATTAAACAGGGTTGGGGCACTACAGAGGACTTGAGCAGCAGCAGGTTTCCTTGGTTGCTTCAATTACAATTTACATTTCATGTTCCTAGTGTATGTCAATTTTACTCCAACACTACACTAAATACCCAGTGCACCAGACACAGAAGAGAAAGCCTGTGATACGTGGGTTGTGAGGAATCCAGGAGTGGTACGATAAGAACTTTTAAAAGGTTATAGGTAACACACTTCTGTTGGTCTTATTTTTCAGTGCTTGCTAACCTCATGTGGGTAACATTTCAGGGTCACTGTCCTTAAAGCTCTTTTGAGCGGAGTACGGTGAAAATGTTCTGTACTAAAGCACGGAGAGAGAAACAGTGACAACTGCATATGCATGTCACACCTGGCGAATTACACAGTCATATAGACTAGAACTTTCCACTTTCTCACCCTCTACTTCTTTAAATGTCTCACGGAGACAGAAAAAATTAAACTGGTAACTTCTATAAAAATGCAAGATTTCAACTTTATCAGTTTGCTACATTTAATTTAGAAGGTGGAAAAAATGTAAAAATAACTCTAAGGACACTCTTTCGTTATGACATTCCACCCTTAAACACACAAAAACACTGGTCCGTGGAAGCCAACTGCCAGGCACTGTACGTCTTAAAATGAAGATTTGAGCAATGAAAGAACAGAGCTTCTCACCAATTCTTCCTGCCTTTATACTCTGGAACCTCAGTAGATTCACTGTTTTTATTGGAAGCTTCTGGTAGTTTCTGACAAAGAAAGACAGAATTAATAACACTTGTAACTACTGTTAAAAAAGGTGTTCCCAAATATCTCCTCGTAGTGACTACTGTTAAACATCTTTTACACCGGTTTGGTTTTTCATTTCCCAAAGAAAATTTGTTTGGTTTGAATATTCCCTCAAACTCTGCAAGATGGCAAGGCTGTTTCTTTGGTTCAGTGTTTTGATTACTTACTGTACCTTTAAGGATTTTAATGTATTTACCATTAAGTGTAGCATCTTCTTCGCTGGCTGCTTCATTATTTTGGAATGTTCCTTATAAAGTGGGGATAACAACTTTCTATCAAAAGTAAAATAAAAGACTCAGGTCTAGGCACTTTAGAATATGCAAATATAAGTAGGATTCCAAATCTACTGTCTGGACTCCTTTTTAGTTTCTGCAGATTTAAGGTATATTAAAAGCAGCAGTTTGGGGTGAAAAGCTTAATGTTTCATTTGCCGTCTCCTGATCCAGGCAGTGCAAGATTGCATATCAAACGATGACAGGGCAGAGTGGAAAATTTCGTGATGTGAACATCTGAGGGCAAAAATGAAAGTGAAGGAGAGTGTTAAATTTACAGCGCCGTGCCAGTAAACCCATCCCTTCCTGCCTGCCGCTGGTAAGAGTTAGGTCAAATTCAGCAGTGTAGTAATAACAAAATTCCCTCATCGGCCACCCTTTGCAAAATTCCCATGTCTGCATTTTACAAACACTGACGAGGAAGCGAGGGAGGGACAAAGCAATCAGACAACCAACAGCGGGATTTCTCCGTGCCCGGACGCACGTTGGCTCATGCAGCGGTGACCTGTGCAGCGTGGTGGGTCCCCGGCGGGACCCGCAGCCCAGTGGCGCCAGCACGCCAGGGCACAAACGCAAGATAGCCCCGTGTCCTGCGCGTGGCTGGCTGCTGGGCGGCGTGTGTGCTGGGCGGTGTGCCCTGCGCTCCTTGTCGTGATTTCATTATATTGAGCCCATTGAAGATGTCGCTGTCTGGAGCATAAGGAAAAGCCGGTGTGTGGATAGGGGAAACGTATAGAACACCGTTTGCCATCTCTGGTCCTGCAATTCACGCGGGTCACAGCTGAATGTTAAAGAAAGCTGATGTGAAGACTACCGTGTGCAAAAAGATTTTTTTGCTTGAGAAGTAACAGTGAACTACAGAATTGCAAATGTGTTCTCATTTAGTAAAAGCATGGTCTGAGGAAGAAACTCCAACTTAAGTAACAGCACTGGTTGATGTCAGTAGGACTCAACTTCTAATCAAGGTGAGACAATATAAGAGATATAAATATTGGTTTTCAAAAAAACAAGCCATAAATTTCCAGACTGAAACAAACAACAGAATATTGAGGTATAAAAGCAGCTTAAGTTCTGAAAATTAAAAATACCTTAAACAGAAGGGAATAGAAGCTAAAATTCAGCCTAAGAATTCACGAGGACTATTTTTACACGGTATAACTGCATTCTGCATTTCTGCACTGTTTTTCATCCAAAGGTATTAAAATATTGCTAAAACATACACAAAATTTTGATCTCACAGCAGTCTCTAACCACAATGTGAAGGAACATACAGCCAAGTGTTGCATTATTTCTCATGGGAATATGCTAAAAATATCATTAAAACAAGGCACTTCCATAGAAACTGCTCCAAAACCAGTGCAGTTGAATAGAGAACAATATAGTTCTGGAGGCTGATTTGGCCACTCTATAAAATCCTTGAGTTGGGTTATAAGCGTCTGTTACCACGAAGATGTTACCATCATGTTCTTCAGCTTAACAGGATTGAAAATATACCTGCAATTCACACCAAATAAACGTTCAAAGTCATTTTGGGCAATGGTGAGGGCTCTTAATCCAGTGTTGCATCACTGATTTCTGAAATGTGGGTTTTTTTCGTTTCTTACCTTTTACATAACTTTTTCCTAAATGACTGATTTTGCATGTTTATATTACACTTCGTGTAATTACAAAATACAGTCTGTGCTTTGCATGAAATGTGAACAAAGACTCTTTCTTCAGAGTTTAATGAGCTCTGAAAAAGTTACTAAGCCTGTTGGGAAGTCCACCAAAATCCCCAGAGCCTGAAGTCTGCACGTAATGCAATCTATTTCTGCTATATTCTGTTTTGGAAGCGCGTAGGCATAATATTAAGATAATGAAAATCACATTTTTGCTTAATACTTAAACAGGTAATATACACTCAGGGTAACCTCAGATACAAACAGAAGTGACAGCGCTCCATCCTGGATTAAGGAAGTAGGAAGTTAAATCTTTAGAAAACTATTAATCATCTCCCCTGTGTCAGGAAATAATCAGAAAACATGCTTTCAAGGCCATATTTTTTTTTTCCTCACAGCACAAACTTTTCATTATCATTCCCTTGGTTACTCCAGACTCACTGCAAGCATAGGCAACGGCAACGTTCACAGTGATTCCTTTTTCCCTTTCCTTTGGGGACGGTGCTGAGGTCTTCACCTCTGGAGCTCTAACCAACTGGAAAGCGCGTTTTCTCACTAATTCTCCTGTCAGCCTTTGCCACAAAACTTCTGACGTGTACAACTGCAAAATTTTCCTTGTCCTCCTGTACCGGACCCAGAGACTATGTTTCTCACTCTTCTCAATTTCCCTCGCCCTACTTGTCTCCATATTTGAGTGCCTCCCTGACTGGCGTGCTAACACTGTGCGCATTTTGAAAAGATACTGACCCTCATTTCTTTGACTTGGGTCGAGGGAAATTGGTCTTAGGCACAAGTTCAGACACTGGTTGAATTTCACTTCCAAAGCAAGCGTCTGCATTCGCTGTAGTACCGCACCCCAGTCTGGAAGTTCTGGCTCGGAAATACACAGACCAGTTGCGATATCCAGCGAGCGATGGATCATCATTCGGTTCTGTATTTCCTCACTGAGGGACAATCATGAAGCTGAATTTGAAGAGGACAAAATGAGGAGAAAATAAGAGCATGCTCATAAGTCATTTTGTTTTCCGAAAGCGTACTGCTTCTTTATTTATTCCACTAAACCGTGTGCTTTCTTTATGAAGGAATTGTGAGACGTTTTCCTTCTGTAAAAGTCTGTGATGTTGGTTGGCTGAAGAATGCTCAGATGAATTCACAGGAGGTTACTAACTCGTTACCCAGAGCGAGGGCACCTCCTGATCTCTTTACAACGTCTGCAGCAGGTGCGGCTGCTGGAGCAGTCATCTGCTTAACAGTGAGAAAGAATCATTGGGCATCTTGGGCATTTGCTCCGAAAATCTTAGAATGGCTCCACTAAACAGTCCACATCAAATAAAAAGAAAGTATTTCAAACTACCTGATCTGCATATTTACCATGTCTTTCTATCAAGTCATACTTCTGCCCAAATCTCTGGCATTTTTCTCTCCATAATTGATTTCGTCCAAACAACCAGCAGGGAACCTCGCTCAAAATCTGCCTAATATTTTTCTGTCAATACTGTCCCTGCTTATCTGTTTGATAGGAAAAGGAATTAAATGCACGGGTAGATCAAGAAGGAAATAGCCACGGGAACATTTCCCACATCTAGAAATGCTCAGTCGCATTCTGCTGACCGCATTACCGATCAGCCCTTCCTACCCACCCTGACTGTGGTTTTGCACTATCGCTAAGCCCGCAAATAAGCCTTCTCTAAAGAAGCAATAGTCTTGAAAACGTCAGATCTGGAAATAGAGGTCTGAGACCAGCTCTGCGCAGCTGCATTTTCTAGTAGTCGACAACCCGCGCTCACAGACTGCCTGAGCAATGCAAAGCACTCCTTTGTGTAACTGTGCGTATTTCTGTGGGTCAGCCTGGTTTGGCAGACTTAAATTTATCAGAAGCGTTTTAAAGATTTCTCAGTTTTTGTGACGGTCTACCATGAACCATGATATAACCTCCATACAAAGCCTGGCAGAGAGAAGCATTCATTACACAAGCATCTCAAATACGTCAGTTGTATGACACACACACACACACACACACACAAAAAAAAAGGAAGAAACGCCCCCATCTGTTCTACCACTTTCTGGTAGGGAAGATTTTCTTTGATTCTCTGGGTCCCGATACACTTACCAATATTTACTACTACTAAGAGCCAGTGTGAAAAATTTGCCAAACCCAAATATACCAGTTTCTATCAAAGGAGATGTTTTGTTTTTTTTTTTTTTAAATACGGCTTCTAAATTTAAATTTAGTCCATGTGGAATCTGTCCTTTTTTTCCTAATTAAAATTAGTAGGGAAGCCTTCCTGCCTCAGTCCCTCAGTAAATAAGAAGTGTTCCCTCCCACTGCTACCTGCACCAGAAGTACACCTCGTTACTGAGTTCAGTTCCCCTCACATCGGTCTCTCACCTGCTAAATACAGTACATGAGCACTCTCTGCTAGAAAGGGAAAATAATTTGCAGCCCCTAACTACAAGGTTTCCCTGTCCACTTCTTTGGGTTTTCTATTGAAACATATAGCACTGTTGAAACAATTTCAGTAAAACTCACGTGCTTTTCTTTATTGCTGACCTGTAAGTCTCTAACTTTTCCTTTATACCAGCCTTTACCTACACTTATCTTTTTTTCTGCACGCTCAAGTGGCAAACTCTGGTCAGCATAGCTTCCCCTACAGAAAATCACAGTATGTTCAGCTGCTTTCCACTGCTTCCTGGGTGGAGACAGGGGTTTTCTCAGGCAATCTTATGGCTCTTCTTTATCTTTATGAGCCTTTTTACTGCTTAAGTTGTTTTAATGACTTCTTGTGAAGCAATAAAGTTAGACCCGTCTTGTCTAAGCCGGCACAACTTTCAACGTCTGTGAAAATCACATCACATTTTCAAACCACTTGAGAGTGAAGTTACCTTTCCTCTGTTCATCAAGCTCGTGCTAGAGGGTTTGTGGTAATGAGCTTACAACTCCTTTACTAGCAACTACCTACCTTCCCCTACCAAAAACGGTAATTTCCATGGCACAGTCTTCAGCATCTTCAGAGTATTTTCAGCCGGTTTTCCTTGATTTTGAGATGCAAGTCCAGCTAAGTACTTGTACATTGAAATACAGACAATTTACCCTGTTAGAGGGCAGGGATTGGCTCTTCATCTCTTAAATTTCGTAATACACACTGGATGCCTTTTCACCGCATTTAATCAATTAGAAATTACCAGACTTGGTATAGTGTAACTGGAATCCTATAGGCTGTATTATGTCAGTTGTGAGCAGAATATGGAGATCTCTATATTTTTAAACTGTGCTTCTGAAATAATTGTAAAACGGTCATTACCATTTAAGTACCTTCTTGATTCAGAGTCACACTAGTAAGGGAATAATCATTTCACTGCTACTTGCCAACAGAGTCCCAACCAGTCAGAGAGGTGCTCTGCGCACGGAAATAGTCATCTTTAGAAGATGGTGAACACAACCCTGGGAGCGGGAGCGAATGAGTATGTGAGATAATCAGGTATGTTAAGAGCTCTTATTGGTTCTTAAACAAAACACCCACAACAGTATTGAGATCCACTATAAGTTGTTGTTTACTCTTGTCTTGCCCATGACAACCCAACTGTTGACTGCAGTTACAAGCATGCATCGCTATGTAGACACTGAACCAGACACCCTTTCATGTAACCCAAACGGACGAGGCAGAATATGAAATAGCAGGCCAGAGGAGTGAGCTTATTTTCCTGAGGTTATACAGCAACACAGTGAAATATGTAAAACTACCAGCAAGTACAATTTTTAAGGTCTCCCAAGTTAAGCACCTGAAAAGCAATCTGAGAATGAATTTTGAAAATCTGGGCCATAAAACTGCAGCCTACTCCGTGAGGTATTTCCAGCTAAAGAGAGGACAAACTCTACAGAGCTCTTCGGGGAGAGAAGCCTCCAAGACTCAACAGCTGTCTGCATTCTGTACTGTAAACTGCAGCTAAACATACCATTTTGTGACCTCTGAAAAGAGGAGGAAAACCCAGAAAATAAAAGAGAAAGCAGCCCTTGCAGTTGCACAACTGTGGAAAACAAAATACTCTATTTTTAGGCATGAAGAATCAGATTGGTGAGTATCAGGGAGGTGTCGCCAGCAAATACAGCCTTTGCCTGTGTCCACCATCATGATACAATATTTTCCAGACAACTAACCTCTGTTTGGTGTTTGTTTTGAAACACAGTTTTCCTTGTTCCTTGTTTCACACCGTCTGAGATACAGCTGGCTTTCTGTGGATGAAATAACTACTGAGAAAGTGAAAGTAAGACAGAAAATCCCAGATCCTGCGTGATACTACCTAACGCAGACCATGAGTCAACCTCATCAGCTGCAAGAATTTATTGCCAATTCTCTATCTTTTAAAATCCATTCTGTTGAGTAGCAGGAAATATGAATCAAAACACCACCCCTTTTAAACTTCTTACAAGAGGGATACCAAAGACTCTGCCAAAAATATGCTGTAATAATAAAAGGACATAAAGCGCAGGAGCTTTTAAAGGGATGAAGTGGAACCCCAGCAGAAGGAAGAACACAGGTAATGAGGCCTTTCGAGCTAATGTTGTGGGGCAGCAGCCGAAACAGTATTTTATATGAGGGAGCGAAGCACCCAAATAAAGCTGTCTCAGAAGTTACTGATTAAAAAAATCAAGTTAATCCTTTTCCAAATGGATTAACACAGAATATGAAGGCAGATTCTTCTCGGGGAAGAGGCACCCAGGCTGGTAGTTACAGAATAGGGAAATTAACTTCTTAGGCCTCTCAGTTCATAGGTAAGGACAACGACAGCAGTTCCAGAACAGGCCTCTTCACCATCTACTACCGCACTTAACTGTGCAGGATTACTCCCTGAAGTGTGCGATGTCAGGGACCTCTCTGACGGATGGTAAATACAAACACTGTTAAGCTCTTAGCTGCAAGTGACAGATGCCTCCGTCTGCTTCTAAACCTTTAAAAAATATTTTAAATATCGAACACATTATGAGGAAAACAGAAAATACTCTTCAAAGAACAGGGCTTTTTTTAAAGTTAATGTGTCTGCCCTGATTAATCACAAGCTGAAAGGAGTACTTGATGACCAGTGTATACTTCAGTTAACACTATTTCATAAAACCCGGCTTGACAGAAGTATAAGATAAATTAATCAAATAATACAAAAGTTGAAAGATGTGCCAGCTGGCTCGTGCTCAGGACGAAATACACTGCTCTGAACAGTAGGAGAGACTGCAGTAAAGCAACTGACCAAGTGGGCAGCGCAGTACGGTGCGGAGCCATTCTCACGTGGTACTGACCTGCTTTGGAACACAGGTCTCCACAAAGAGACCACTCACACACTTCAGATAAACATACGCTGTTGTGGATGACACTGAGGGACACTACCTTGTGCAGAATAAAGCTCTAAAGACTCGTTCTTACAGTTGAAGCTTAAGGACTCTCATAAGGAATGAATATTACGATACTGAATGTCTAAGACTCACAGCCGCCGTGCTGCCTGTTCGTTTGCATCTCATCACAGCTTTATATGAAGACGGAGCTTGTAACACTAGGTTAAAAGCTGTTTACGAGTAAGAAACTGTTTCCCTTAAGAAAAGATCACAGTGAATGTCATTTGTTTCTCTCAGAAATAGTGTGTATATTTGTTCTTTATAGTATCGCAGTAAAGATTACTTCCCTATGGCATTTGAAAATGAGCCAAACGCCATAGAAGAGATGTTTCTGTTTAGCATCAAATTTTTAAGCTCACGTGTCTCTAAACAAAAAGCAATGCCTGTGACATAATGAACCAAGTGAAAAAGAGTTTACAAACTGCTAAAGCTAAAGAATGATTTAAAGAATATTCAGTTATTGACAAATGGTGCTGAGCAAAGCCTGGCTTGGCACGGAGGTATTCTATTCAGTACCCACAGGGCTCAAATGACTTTCAGTGGCAAGAGTGAATTGAAATCAGTGACACCTCTGACATAAGAATGTGATCAGAAATATATGCATCTCTCTAACCACGTGAAGTGCAGAATACTATCCTATATTTTAGATAAACCACAAATTGACAATCTTTTCTGTACCAAAACCTGATATCAACAAATTAAAAAAAAAAAAAAGGAAAGATTTTCACTACACACAAAGCTTCTACATGAGGCTCCAGGGCTGCTCAGAACAGAAGTAGACCCTTTAACATTTGTCTGTGGGCTTAAGAGCAAGAACCTCTACACTGAACAAACCACATCAACTAACCCACCAGTAAATTGCCATTGTTCCAGTCGTTCTAGACATGTCACTTCCATACTTGTAATGTACAGATTATTTCCACACAATTTCAGCTTCCTGATGTTAGAGATATAGAAAAGAAAGCATAGCACCAACTTTGGTTCTGTCCTTAGACTGAACGTTGATAAGTCCATAACCTGGAGCTAATGACTAAGAACTTTTTTCTCATTTTCCTTAGCTAAAAGGTGATCTAAATAAGCTGTTTCTCCGTACTTGAAGAATGAAAAGCATGATACCAACCTATTAAACGGAAGTCTCCCAACTGTCTTTTCCTTGTTCTAATTGCTTGTTTTGCATAACAAGACTCCTGCAAAAACCTCTCTCTAGCTTAACTGACAGTTGACTGTACACAACCTTTGAACAGTTAATTCCACTCAACCACTCAACTGCAGAAGAGCACTTAGGAGAAGTTATTGACTCAGGGTCTTACAGTAAACAGCTGCAAAACTGTCATTTCCAGAATGTAGTTAGTACATTTGCGTGAACACAATGAAAGCCCTCAGGCTAATGAATGGCCAGGTGATAGTATTCCACACTGAAATTGATGCTGGTGACTGAATGGAGTCAGTCCTTCCTATAGGAGTGCCTATCAGTGGGCCAACAAAAACCCGGGCTTTGACATGACCTTCCGACAGGCCCTTAATCATTCCGTTATTGCATATACCTATCAACAGTCCATTACTTACCAGAACCAGCATGATATACAAGTACGGAAATGGGTTCCTCATTTCAGTAAAAAGAAACTAAACCCTATGAATAGAATGACTTGTCCCTTTTTATAGACATTATCTTCTGTTGTGTGAACAGTTTAATGACCTCTATGAGCTTTTTTCTTTTAAACTTTGCAATAGTAATTACAGTATAAAACATGGTCTCATTTATCCCCTCCCTATTACTTAGTTTGCACCCAACATCTTTATTTTCAGAGATTCTGGATGACTGAATATGGAAACACAGACGCACCAGTCGATTTGTTGTAACTGCCATCAGAGAGCCATGGGGGAGACTGACCAATGAAGTGTTCCCCTGTGAGCAGCAGGATTAAAGTTACGCCTACAACTGTGTAAGTCTTGCAGCTAATCATTAGCACAGTGGCATTAACACCACACGGAGACAGTGGTGGAACAGAGAACAGTTCTTCAGTCTCAGCAGGTGACTGGTAGCAGCCAGCATGGCTTCACCAAGGGCAAGTCATGCCTGACAAATTTGGTGGCCTTCTACGAGGCAGTTACAGTGGCAGTGGACAAGGGAAGAGCAACTGATGTCATCTACCTAGATTTGTGCAAGGTGTTTAACACTGTCCCACACAATATCCTGGTCTGTAAATTGGAGAGACATGGATTCGACAGATGGACCACTCGGTGGATAAGGAACTGGCTGGACGGTCACATTCAAAGTGTTGTGTTCAATGGCTCGATCTGCAAGTGGAAAGCAGTTACAAGTGGTGTTCCTCAGTGGTCAGTACTGGGACCTGTGCTGTTCAATGTCTTTGCTGGTGACATGGACAGTGGGATCAAGGGCACCCTCAGCAAGTTCATCGATGATACCAAGCTGCGTGGCAAGGCAGACACACTAGAGGGCAGGGATGCCATCCAGAGGGACTGTGACAGGCTGGAGCAGTGGGCCCATGACAACCTCATGAAGTTCAACAAGGCCAAGTGCAAGGTCCTACATCTGGGTCAGGGCAATCCCAAGCACAAATACCGGCTGAGTGGAGAATGGATCGAGAGCAGCCCTGAGGAGAAGGTCCTGGGGGTGCTGATTGACAAGAAGCTCAACATGAGCCAGCAATGTGCGATCGCAGCCCAGAAGGCCAAATGTAACCTGGGCCACATCAGAAGGTGTGGCCAGCAGGGCTAGAGAGGGGATTCTCCCCCTCTACTCTGCTCTGGTGAGACCCCACTGGAGTACTACGTCCAGCTCTGGTGCCCTCAACATAGGAAAGACATCGACATGTTGGAGCGGGGCCAGAGGAGGCCACAAAGATGCTGCGAGGGCTGGAGCTCCTCTGCTGGGAGGACAGGCTGAGAGAGTTGGGGGTGTTAAGCCTGGAGAAGAGAAGGCTCTGGGGAGACCTTATAGCAGCCTTCCAGAACTTAAAGGGAGCCTACAGGAAAGCTGGGGTGCACTTTTTACAAGGGTGTGTAGTGAAGGATGAAGGGGAATGGCTTTAAACTGGAAGAGGGGATATTTACATTAGATATTAGGAAGAAAATTTTCACTGTGCGGGCGGTGAGCCCCTGGCGCAGGTTGCCCCGAGAAGCTGTGGCTGCCCCACCCCTGGAGGTGTTCAAGGCCAGGTTGGACGGGGCTTGGGGCAACCTGGGCTGGGGGGAGGTGTCCCTGCCCAGGGCAGGGGGTGGAACGAGGTGATCTTCAAGGTCCCTTCCAACCCAAACCATTCCGTGATTCTCAGCAAGGCTGGGGGGCAGAGAGGCAGAGGTTGCTCAAACAAAAGGTGACCCTGGATACTAACGAAGAGAACTCAATTTATTGTATACACTCCCAGATCAAACAGGGTAGCGAGTGGTAAATTAGGGCAACTCCAGGATTAAATGAATTCTGAGTAGAAGTTTTCTGGATAATAATTTTGGTCGAATGTATTGAAGCCCTACCTAAATCCCTTTTCAGAATTCAGGTTCTCATCTACATCTAGGCTAATATAACATCTTTGGTCTCAAATTATGCTGCTGAAGAACAGAATTTGTGTAATATCTTGAAAATATTAAAGCCTCAGCTGTGCAGCTGAATGACTCTTCAGCCCAGTCATTACAGAAACACGTCTGTCAGACACTGGGGATACTTTCACTATTACAAGGAAGTAAATAGTTGTTTGCATCATGTCTCCCTACAACCAAGAAAATTATTTGTTCCATAAAAGAGTAAATAAAGTTATCTTCACATTATATTTCCATTCTATTAAAAGGGTTGTTATTTTGAAAACCAGATTATATTTGCATGAAAAAAAAACTACTCTGACATCTAATCATGCCCTACTACTGCCAAAATATTTAGTCATGATGTCTCCCGCCTCAGCAACCATGTTCCCCCTCTGCACTCTACTACGAACTGCATGCTCTACCAGTTTCCAAAGACTAAAATCGACATATCCTAGTGCTGCCATACCAGTTACATCTATCATACCTTTGGTCTGACGTTCCCATATGTCAGCTGGCACCTCAGACATTTGGAGCTGCAGACATGCCACAGTTGCACCTTCCAGCTCCTTGGTGCTTTTCCTCTTGAACTATCCATAAATTAAATAACAGGCATGTAAATGATTTAGACACATGCAAGTATCCTATTTAGTAACTGCACAAAACATTACGTCTCACGCTACATCAAGCAAGATAGTTAAAGCAATGAAGGGTTGTTGAGCACACTACACTTAACGTTCAGGAAACTAGTAGGTTTCCATATGCTGTTAATCCTACTGAATCTTATCGTTTTCATTAGTGCACTGATACAAAGCTCAGCCCATCACCATACTACAGACCAAATATATATAGAAAAGAATTGGAGTACAGCACAGGTCATCTGTTTGCTGTTCTTGATTAAAAGTAGCACATTCAGATATCTTCTATCAAATCTACTTGAGCTTTTTTATTACAGTGTTCAGTTTCATACTGAATATTCCTTGTCAACTGCCAAGGTTGCAGTTTTCTATGCTCTACCTTGCATCAAATTATTTTGGAAGTTTAAACCAGAATGGCTGCACTTGCAAAACGATGTATTTAAGTAGAAAGACAAGTGGTTTTCCTCACATGAAGAAGAAAAACTTACCCCTACTTTGTTGAGAAACTATTACCTTCATGCTTTATTATCTGAAATTAAGCAGAAGGATGGCCCCAGCGTAATACCTGAGTATCTTGCTGAGGCACCTGTCAGAAAAGGATTTGAGAAGAGAAAGAAGTGGGGTAAAGAATGAGAGAGAACAGAATTAAGGAATATGTAGAACAGGAACAAAAGTTGAGGGTGTATAAGGTGATGTGGAAGATGTAGGACTAGAGAGAGGAATAATAGTGGTGATGGCAGAGGAAAGAATAACAGAGGGCAGGAACTCTTGAAGAGGAGGGCTTGGGGTTAGCAGAGACAACAGAAATTTTTTATGCAATATTTTATGGTATAAACATTCACTTACAAGCACCTTTTTATAGCGCTTGTCAAATTCTTCTCAACTACTTTGAGCTAGGATTTTCTCTTTGTTTCTTTCATGGCTGAAAGGAAAAAAAAAAGAAAATCTGGAGCCTAAAACAGATCTGCTTTAGCACTTGAGTTCTACTTCGGCAGGCGAGGAAGCTCAACAGTTTGGAAACAGAAAAAACAAACCCAACCCCCGAATACTGAGGACTTCGGATACCATCGCAGCATGGGCTGCCACCTGGGGGCAGAAAGTTCCAACTACAGCTAAAAGCAAAGGTCATGTTTCAAAAGGAAACTCTCTTACCCCTAAATTAATTTTATTTAATATAACTAGTATTTCTATTGAGTTTTTCCTGATGAAAATCTATTAGCGCAGTGAAAAGATGGTCTTTTTACAAAGGACATGGACTCCCATTTTTAAAGGACATTTATTACATGTTGCAAAAAGTTGTGAAGGCCTTTATATCTGTACAACATTGTGCATTTCAGTGACTATACCGCTCAGTTAAGCTTTCCTGAAAAGAAATCTGTGTTACTCAAATCTTAGACAAGTTTGGGCTTTAAGCTAAAGTTTGTGATTATACAAGCTAGTACTTTGAACCGAGACTGTGCCTTTTAATCTACTGACTCAAATAGCTTCAGAAATATTAATTTAGCTTCGTGACATCCCAATGAGATATAAATTACTGGTTTTGTATTATTAAGAGAAAACTCCAGGCAATAACTATAATATACTACTGGGCTTGAGTGCAAGTCCTCCAAGGATGTTTACCAATGACATTCTTGTCTTCATCATTCCTCTTCTACTTCTGTATTTTATACTAAAAAAAAAAAAAAGAAAAAAGAAAGGAATGGTTATTTATGGGAAAGAGGACATAACTAAAAGTAATAGTTCATACTGACAAGTATTTACAACTTTCTTCATGATCTACATGAAATTATCTGTTTCCTTTAAGTTAGATTGAAATTTGATAGGCTTTCCCTCTACAATATAAAATAATGCTTCTTGGCAGGCACAATCCTCCTCTCACACAGTTCAATTACCAGTTTTCCAAAGAAGCAGGCTACAATCTCTGCAGCAGAATCAGACCAAGGCTTTTCATAATTGTAGGGAGAATAAAATCAGATTCAGGCACAGTTATTTACTAGGCTATAACTGCTGGGATTTGGCTACTGCTATAATTTTATAATCTATGACTAATCTGTGCTTGCTCCTGTAACAATTCTCATTTGGATTTCATGGGCTGCCAGAGAGAAGGACTTAACAGTCATTTAGTAAATTAAATCACAGATATTTAGAGCAAGCTGAACTTTTGACTTGTTTCACTATACTCTGAGAAATCCATGTTAACATATCACGCTCCCCAACCAGATTTGAACCCAAGGAAGTCCAGGTGACTCTCAGCCGTCTAACGGTAAACAATCTTGGGTCTTTTATCTAAGAAACCAGTTTGAGTGGTATCTTTCAGCGCTGCAATAGTAAAGAGGCATATCCACAGGGTGACAGCTATGGCACAAGTAAAGCAATTACTGCAATTTTGCCACTATGTTGTCTAACCCTGATTGGCACAGCCACAGGCAAGATCTGAGGAAAAAAAAAAGAGATTGTTCTGGGAGTTTATGTAAACTGACTAAGAGAGGACAGATTCCTGTTAAGGAAGCAGCTGATGCATATCAACAAACTGTGGCTTGCAAAATATTGCCGTTTTTTTCTCTACAATAGAATTATGCTAGCCACCGCTGCTGAAATTTAATATAATTCTTCATGGAAACAAAGATGTATACAGAGACCAATTTGAAGCATCATTGGTTCTAAAAAATACACTTAAGTATATGTCAACAAAGAAGAATTTTTACACAAGAACTATCACAATCCTGAATCCCTGGCGGCTAAGCATCTTCTTTCACCCAGGTGTCCCGGGCAATGGAAGGGGTTGCTGTTCCTAAATAGCTTTCCGACGTTTTCCTTGATTGGAACTGAGAGAGAACAAAACTTAAGACAATCTGATGCACTTACTTTATTCATGACCCAGTCAGCATCTTCAATGGCTCTCTTAATAATCTGCTGGATTCTCTCAGGATTGTCTTCATCTGCGTGAACTTTGAAACTCTGCAAGGTTCAATCAAAGCGTTACACTGACTAGCTGACTTAACGCAACAGTTGTCAAAGCAAGGATCACTTTAAACCTCAAAGAAAATATTTGATGCAAACAAACTATTGATCTGAAAAGGTAAAAATATACATTATAACGCCTGGCTGTGCTATAACCGTAACAAGTCTTGACAAATGTGATTTCATAATAACTAGTTTACTCCTTTCATGCATCATCAGCCAAAAAAACCCGGAGAACTTCAATTCAGGACAACAATTTAAATTGCCTGGTACGTTAAAACTGGCAAGACATGCGCCAAGTATGATCAAAGATATGAAATTAGTTCCATATGAACAATTAGATGAAATTTACCCAGCTGGGGGAGCTGGGTGTGTATGTGTGTGTGTATATATATATATATAAAAAATGATCAACAATGAACCATTAAGTGTCAGCATAAAAGATGCGTTTAGGCGAGTAAGGAATCATTGTTCGCTCTCTTGACTAATACAAGAATTAGACATGAAAGCCAAGGAAAATAGAAGGTTTCAGATTCAAAGCAGATGAAAAGAAATGCACCTTCACATACTCCCGGTATAGTCCTTCAAATCCACTAACGTTTCAAGCTCATAGAGGAACAATATTTTAAGTGCCAGGAGCTATAAAAAGTTGTTCCAAACTGTAGGAGAAAAACAAAACCAAAACAACCCACAATACTGAATTCCACCAACAGAAAAGAAATCTGTTTCTCACCTGCCTGACTGCATGTCTGTAATGCTGACGAATATTCTCTTCAGGAAGTTGCTTACAGCATCGAAGCAGGTAACGATATAACTGCAAAGAGTTCTGAACTAACTCAGCATTCGGTAGTGGGGCCATTATCAACCTTTTCAGCTGTTGAAAATAAAAACCACAAATCAAAATACCTAATGAATTTTATTAACAACATGGAAAGTAATTTCACAACAATGGAACCAGGGCCGGCAAATTAAGGCTTAGCAGCATAACTTGAAGAAACTTTAGAAGAAAACACAATATGAAATGAATGAGAACTTGCTTAGTTTATGGACAGATGGGGGTTAGTTGTCATTGATCAAGGTATTAAAATACAACAGTGTGCAGTTCATGCAAGATCACTTTACCATGGTAATATTAAGGTATATTGCAAGATCAAATATTAAATATCTCTAGTTGAAAAAAAAAGACCCACAGTGTAAGCTGCTACCAGTATACAAAGCAGTATGGCAGCCCCGGGGAGTTTTCTACTCGATAAACCATAATTCTTAGATTCATTCCAGCTTCCAGTGCTTTCCTTGAGCATCCATAAGAGTCCTTCCACATGGTGACACTGTGGAATGAGGACGCTCATAATTGGTACAAGTGGTGTTGGAATTCAACAGTATTTCCTAGTATTGCCATTCTCTCAAGATTACCTTGTGAGCTGGCCCATGAATGTCAGGCTTTAACTTGAAATAACATGTATAACTATAGAAGACGACAGGCAAAAATATTGATAGGTTTGAAATTTTCCTTTTTTTTTTTTTGGTAACAGCAACAGGAAAAGAACAAATCTAACGAGTTTCACCTCCATAAGTCTACTTACATATTGTAACATTAAGTCCATCCAAGCTATATAAAGTGCTAATCGAATACTGTAAATGACTTGTCACTTAACAGATGGTTACCATCTGCAGAGAACTAAATTAACATTTGGGAAAAAGCACTTTTACATCATTACTCTTAAGAATAAAGATAATAAATAAGTAACCGAATAATGAAGTAGGTGTATGGCATTATTTTAGTACCCGTTATGATACTTACTCATCATTTGGAATATTTTTTTAATTTTCTTAAGTAATTTAAGTCCTTCGGGCTGTATATTTGTACAGACTAGCTCTTCTTGCAGGGGGGGAAATCTCCTCACTATGTACCCATAAAACGCCCATCATAATGGGATATGTACTACTGTAATATGTATTTTCAGTAAAACAAAATTCCATCTCAGTCTACAACTAAGACGACATAAATTAGCATACCTCTGTAGCAGTAACAAAAGCTATGCTGATTTACAGTAGGAGAGGTCACTGAAAGTCTTTAACATTTTAGGCACAAAAAATATGATTCTTCTATGTGAAGCAAATTAAAGAATTCTACGACAAAAATGCAGAATGTGTCTGATTCTTGTGGGATGGGCCTCGACAACATTGCTTTACTCATGGCACAAAACCACAATACAAAGCCATATCTGAGCATCTCATGGTATCGTTTTTTTTCTGTTCAATACTGAAAGACTGGGTGAAATCTATGCTATACTGATTTTTTGAATCTAACTATCTTTTGTCAAAAGTAACATCTTGTACAACGAGAGGGAACTGTTCCTGTGGCAGAACCGCTTGTCTACAGGAAACGCGTGAGAAAGAGCCTTGCAGTATTAGCATTATTATCCATACTGGAATTGTGCCCATACTCTTCAGTCAAGGATGCAGGCTCTACCAGGGTAGGTACTATATATACGTGCGTATTGCATGAAAAAGTTTCTGCCACACAGAATTTACAAGGCAGACTAATGACAAGTCATAAGATGAGGCAGAAGGAGGCAGATGAGCCAAACAGGTGGGATGGGAATGGGGAGGAGGCGACAGTAATATGAGTCTGGTTTTGTGTAGACTAATAGAGCACACAATATAGCTCACCACCTGCTTAGCTGGTATCAACAGGCGAGTTTTGTAACGCTATTTTTTTTTAAAGACCTGCAGAAGCATAGTGAGTCACGGCTCATGGGTGCTATGGAGGTCCCTAAGAAAGGCTCTGATGACACTTCAGAAAAAGGTTTTCCAGCCTCCAAAGGAAAAAGATGATGGTCTTAAGGAAGTACTTAACAGGGTTACTATCTCATGAGCTGATGATGTAAATCATTAAAAGTAATTCTCAGATATACAATAGGCTTGAACTTTTGAAGAACATGTCAGGATCCCTTTCCAGCTCATTTACACTGACAACTTTCCTTACATCTGAAATGGGGTCTGTGTAGTTAATTTGTGACTTTAGCCAAAATCACTTCAGCAACCCTTTCAACAAGCAAAGCCCTTTCCCCAAAGTATTAGAGTACATAGATTTATGACAAACAGTACGCCAAAACAAATGCTGATCACAGTGACTAACTCCCGGGTGAAAAACACCCATAAAAATTACAAAAATCCCAATTTGATGTTCATTACCAATATGCCACACTTTTTGTGATTGCAATGAGCTGAAGGATCCATGTATGGTGCTGTTTACCCCCATTCTGTTATTAATGTTATAAAAAACCCACCCAACCAAAAAAAGGCTGTTGGGCCCTGAGGTCTGTGAACACCACTATAATGGCTGTGATGGCTTTCCTTTGGAGCTGATATAACACGGCACGTCAACTACCTGCACAAGATTCAGCTTGGTCATGTCCTTCATCAGTCATAGGTTGACGACTACGTACGCAGGGCTTCTTGGAAAGAAAAGTAGATAAGGGCCATTCCCAGGATGGATAAATGGCTGATGCCAATGTCAAATACGGCAATTGCAAATCCTACTGGTTTGTACTGTGCTGGTAGTGCCCCATCCAGTGCAAGGAGGACTAATTACATATCATGGGAAGACAAAAGGTGGATCAAATTTAACATTTAAGATAATAATTTTAATTTGGTTGTTATTCCTGAAGCCTGGAATAAAGCTTTCAAGGACTGAAATGGTATAACGTTTACGAAAGATTCCATGGACAAAACGCAACAAGTGGCATTTCCAATTCTCAGTTCCCGGTAACTGAGAAGTAGATGATGTTGACTAGAGTAAGTTCTCAAACACCCCCTTCACTCAGCACAGTTGAGTGCAACATTGTGATGTCTTGTGGGCAAGAAAATCTTAATTAGTTGGCTCCTGGATTCTGTCATCATAACCTTTACTGCTCCTCCCACAACTGACATACCGTAACAAAGGTAAATCTGGACCAGACTCTGACAGGTCAGTGATGTGCCAGTAAAGCTCACTCTCCCCTGAAGAGTATCTAGTATCTAAAACTGACCACTGGTTTTCTGCACTTTGAGATTCACGGGGTGTGTCTGCTTTTGAATACTTGATATGGTCTATCAGTAAAGTACAAGAGATGAGGTAAGACTTCACAATGATCCCTCCTGAGAATTGTTCACAGCCAAAGTATGGTTTCCATTAGCTTTCACAAACAATTAGAAAACCATTCTTCCATCCTGAGGGCAATAAGTTGGCTCTATACTGCTGCTGCAATCTTTTCATTCTGCTTGTTTGATTCCAGTTCTGTTTTTTCTTATTTGTTTAATAAAAGCCATTCGGCCTCACACACTACAGGAATTGGATCGTGTCCAAAAAAACCCCATATGTAGGGTAGAAAGATGTAACAGAAATTCAGAAATATATACCAAAAGCTGACTTTTCAAAATGGCTTCAGTCTGACTAGTCTACTTGCTAGCTCACTTTCCAGGTGTACACAATGGGCTAATTATGGCTTTACCTAAAAAGATCAGTTTAAAATACTGATCAGAATACCCCCAGGCTTCCACATGTTCATCTCTTGGTTTCTTCCAATCTTTTTTCCCTAAAATATCATTTTTTCTTTGCAGTGAAACCCATGCTGGGCATCAGCTCCATGCATTTTTTGGTTGGGATTCATTCACTCTGGCATTTGAGCACAGGAGGTGATTATACTCTCGACAGTCAGTGGAGAGATGCCCGCGTTCCCCCTCCAGCCAGCAGAAAGATAAGCAACCCCATAATGTGATTCAGATAATATGTAGACTGAATTACTCCCTGCCCTTCTCTCCATTGAACACAGAAGAAATAACGAAACAAGAATCATAATATAGATCCTGCAGTTACAAGCCTAAATTAGGTAGGATGATTCCAAGTCTGTGTCCCATTTTCAAAATAGCAATATAGTCATAGAATGGTTTGGGTCGGAAGGGACCCTTAAAGACCATCTAGTCCAAGCCCCTTGCCAAGGGGAGGGACGTCTTTCAATAGATCAGGTTGCATTTGAACACTTCCAATGATGGAGCAATAATATATCAAGTAACATCAAATATAATAAAAGAGTTTGTTTCAGAGCGGCTCAGTTTTGTTTTGGCATACTGGACATCTCATGGTATAACAAACACCCCATCTGACATACTTTCCAAGTGCCGAAGGCCTCAACAGGTACATCCAGCAGGTATACGTACATGTTGTTATTTTTCTAACTGCCACACGGGCTCCAGTCCTCGGGCTTCTCTTCCAGCAGAGAGCTGAAAGCGCATTTCCAGCACACAACTTTCGCTCCACCCTTGATACCACTCTCAGCACTAACGTCCTTCCTTGACTTCTTTTCTAAAGTTGTTTGCTTTGGAACCCTTCTAATACAAATGGACTTTCAAAACAGATTCTGGTACCCTCCTTGAGTTTCTTCCTAGCACTCAGTGCAGCAATATCTCTGTATACCCCTACTACATCCCAGTGAGAACACAAATGAAACTTTGAATATTGTCTTGTTATGCAAATGCCTTCGCTTTTGCTTTCCTTTCCTGCTTAGGATATTTAGTTTCACCTGACACCGGGCTCCTTCTCCCCTACTATTTAAATTGAACTTTCAGTGTGCAACTGGTATTACCTTTCTAATTAAAGTATTTCGAGATTGCCAATTTATACCATATGTTGTAAGAAACATTTACTACACAAACATCATGCTAAATCCCCTCCTTCGGTTTTCTCCTGGCATTTAGTACTGCAGGTGACAATACTGAGAAGGATACACATAGAGTGAGTAATATTCCTGACACATACTGATAGTTCAAGGGATTCTCTCACAACAATATTCAGTTTATAGAAGGAGATGTCAATGTTTGTCTTTTTCAGAGGAACTGGGATGTAAGGATTTTATTTTTTGATCAATACCTAGATTTACTTTTCTTTCATAACAAGAAGTTAATGAATACAGTAACATACATGTTGCCTTTGATAGCCTTGAATTTTTTACCATATTAAATTACATAGGGGAAGCAAGACATTGTCAATAAAGTTTGGATGTCCCTTGTGTATCCGACTCTGTATTTCTCTGTTTTACCAATACATTTGAACAAGAACTGCCTTAACAGATACAGTTGTAAAAAAAGAAAATTAAAACCAGAAAACAGCTTCAAGGCATGCCAGAAATCAAAAAAACTATGCCATGTTAATGGGCCAGTGATTGTCAAGGTGCTTTATCTGTCAGTCATTTAAAGCCTGATTAATCTCGTCACTTTTCTAAAGAATAAAGGACCTTCTAGAGTCTGTTATAAAAAATTACTGAAGGTTAAGATTTATGATTTGAAGGTGTTGCACCCACAGATATCTATCTAGCTTTATGTACCTCTGAATCCCCTACTACAAAACCCCAAGTGTCCCCCAGTGTCGGATTCAGACACGAGAACACCGCCCTCATCAATAGGACATGAAGCAAAGAAATTAACTGATCAGATATCTTTGGCTCCAACCAAAGTTTTCCTTTTCTCCTTCCTTCAGTGGCAGTTGCAATACAGCTAGGGTTTAGTCTAGAACCCAAATGGCTACACATTGAGCTGGGCAATTTACAGACAAGACTATCCAAAGCCATCTGACTTCTTTGCTGCGCCCCACAGCTCGTGACCAGACACGGGGAGCAACGCTAACATGGTCAGCAGCGGAGGAAGGCTTTCCCCATGTTACAGAAAGGGTCCTCAGGGAATCGACTGTGCCTTGAAGGTGAACGCCAGAGACATGCTGCCGCACTGCCCTAAGGCAAAGGCTGGGCATTCATCATTACTATACACTTACACTAAATACATGGCACTTTTGTTCTTAAAATAGTCTAGTTTCCTCTGAGTACAATATCTGAAAATACTAAAGCAGTCCAACAACCACAGGAAAAGTGGATATTTGAAAATAAGGGATGAACTCAATAAAAAACCCAGCTTAAATAGCTTTTGCCATTATCATCATTGTTGCATTCTCCCTACAGAAGCGAGGGTCTTTTTATCTTTCATGTAATACACACAAATGTAGGTTAATAACAATAAGACAAAAATGGACCCATTCCATAACCCTGAGTGTACACAAAGTTGGGATCTGGATACTGTATCTCAAATTAAGGTTAAGTATCTGTGAAACATCAAAATTCCCTTATATAATGAAAAGCGGTTACGGAAGGAAAAAATTGCTACAGTAGTAAGTCCTACTTCTTGAAACGATAAACCCACGTACACATTAAAGACATGAGATGAAGAGCTTCATTTATGTAAGCGATGGGGCACTGTAGGCAGTGCCTGACTTACCAACACACAAGTAGTGCTACGAGTGAGCAGAATATAAAGACCATCTGTGCACCCAGGTGTAAGCTAACCCCTCGCCCCACTATGTGGCACATTAAGGTATGTCCTGGGTCTATACTCAACTCTGAACTCGCTGCAAATTAGAACTGGGCATAGGATTCCGCTTGTTACTTACACAGAACCTATGCGAGGTGGCCCTGCCCATGGCAGGGGGCTGGAACTAGATGATCTTTAAGGTCCCTTCCAACCTAAACCATTCCATGAATATGTTTTTTATCATCCAGTACAGAAATCTAGAGTATGCAGTTGGCTTCAAGTTGATCTGAACCTAAATTAAACTTTACACACAGGTTTTGGGGGCTAGATCCTTAGCTGGTAAGAACTGGTATAGTTCCACGGACACCAAGAACCTGACCCTGTATTTCACATATTCCCACTACATACAGTGAAACATCCCAATTCAATACAGATCCCAAAATATACTTTGGGACTAGAGCCAATTTGTTGAGTTGTTTCTAGGCTTTGATGTGTAAACTCATCATATGTCATTGTGCTCTAATTAAACCTAAGTGATGCAAAAGATTTCCTGACACAAAAGCAACGATCCCTCACGTGTTGGGAATGTGTAGGACAGCTTGCTTCAGCATGAAGAAAATAAGCTATGGGAGAGAGAGAGCAAGAAACCAGAGTCACAAAAAGATATGAATATGGAAGGATTAAACTGATCAATGGAATTGAAAATGTTGTTTCACTACAGATAATTAGGAATTTTCCACTGCAGTAATTTTTCATAGGAAAATGATGAGCTGCTGAATCCAAATCGTGTGACAAATACATTTACACTGATGAATTTGGGAAAAAGAATTCCTTCGACTTCCCACAAATACTGGACTGTAATAGATTTGAAGATTGACGTTTTGATAGGATCTCGTTATCTGTATTATCTCGTTATACTGTACAAGGCTCCCATGCTGAAAGAACAAAAAAAAAAAAAAAAAAAAAAAGGAGTTCTGACAGATTCATAGCTGCAAAAACATTTTGTGACATGGATAAGCTTCACTGGGAAGTTCATCACCAACGATCTGTGTTTTTCTGAGTATGCAACTTCAGTGTTTGCTATATCATTTCCAGTGACATTTCTACTGGAAATCTACCACAGCATGTGGAAAACTTGATGGTTATTTTGGTAAAATGGCTGTTTAATGAGAAATAATCTTATGACCTGACCCACTATTAAGTTCTAAGACACTGGGGCACTGTGCGAGTACAGCTCAACAGTGAACAGATCCTGAAAACCGGCAGGGCTAAACTCTGCCCTCGTACACCCCACAACATCAGAGAATTGGCATAGTTACTTCTGTAATTTGTGCCTTACTTGGCACAAAAAGGACAATGAAGCATAGTAAGAATCTGCACTAGTGCCTTTTGTTCTAAAAACATTCCCCCTCAAATCCCACAAACGTTACCATTTTTATCTGCCAAGAAGAAAACCTCGACCTCACAAAATCTGGCTATAATCCTGACTAATAACGTAAACCTTCTGATAACTTAAATATCATGCATAGCACAACAAACAAACTATCTAAACCAAGAACTGTTGAGTCAGAAATAAAATAATCCGCTAATTGTACTTTTCTGGAATGGATGACTGTATAATGTCCTAATCAGAAGGCTGAAATCACATTTGCATTTAGATAAAGCCCTGTTTAAAAAGAGACAAGTATAAAACAGAGACACTGAGACTATTGTGGCATTTCGCTGCATTGCATAATCATTTACATTCCTGATAATGATATTCAGATAGTGAAGCAAAGGCTGACCAAAGCCAATTAATCTTGCACTCTGCTTTAGCAAGCCCGTCAATTGACCCAGTGTATGGCCAAACCCACGATGCCACTGATACGACACTGTGCTCAGAGGGGATTTTCTTTGCTGTTGTGACTGTTTTTCAAGCAAATCCCTACGGTTCAACACTTAGAATCTCAATCCCTCCGGACTAGTTAAACGGCCACCAAAGCTGGGCTTCAGAGACAGGAAGTGTTAATTAGAGGACTGGAATAGTTACCTGAGCTGTTGCTGTTTACAGGTTGGCTCCCCGCACCCCTTCCCTCTCTTCCCCCAGTACACAGGATGGAAATGCGTTTTCTTATTATTTCGAAGTATTACATTTCTAGAAGTCTAACTCTGGAATTTATGATTCCCTATCCTAGTCAAACCTCACGATCTTTAAAGTACTGATTTTACGGTATCCTAGTAAAGTAGCATAGTGGTATTATGTCCATTTTTAACAATGAGGAGCCAAGACAGGCCTGGATTTCACTCTTAAGTCGGCCACTTAGCTGATAGGGAGCTAGCCTGGAACACTGCCTCGCCAGCTCGCTGCAGTCGGGAGACACACACACTCACCTCCACGGGGCAACGAGGATCCTCAGGCGTTGAACACCACCAAAGCGGCATTCAGCCGAACAGAGCTGGGCTGCCCCAGCCGGCCCCGGCGTTCCAACCACTGAAACACCACCTTTACAACCAGGTTCTCTGCTGGGGAAGGCACTGCCATTGACCATTGCGATCCCACACGGAACAGAAGGTGGAGGGAAAAGAAACTAGAAATGGAGAGAGAGAACCATTTGATACTATTTTTTACTGTTCGCTCTGTGATACTGAAGGTACCTGTGGGACCCAAAAGCTGGTACCAGCATTTGCAGCTGGCTCCAGGCTCTTGCACCAGATTGTCTGTGATGCGAATTGATCACACTGCATGTTCAAGAATAAATTCCTCAAAAAAAACCCAAACCAAAACCTGTACTGTCTCCCTGGGTGTTACCAGGCTGTGTTTGGACTCAATTGTAAAAATCACTGGGAAGTACAGAGTGAGTTCTGCAAATTAGGATTAAGCAAACAAACCCTGTAAGGAAAAAAAAAAAAAAACTTAATCGAAGAAAAACAAATGCAAAGACTCTATTGAGTAGCATTAGTTTAGTTTTAATTAGGAAGATGCTTCAGAATATTCCAGGCAGTATGAGTACTCATAAAACAGCAGAGAAGTGGACTGTTTTTTCAAACCTATGTGCGATTTTAGGTATCCTGGGAATTTGGTGTTGAACTTGAAACGTCTTATACAGTTATCTAAGGTGCCAAAATTATTTGTCGTCCTTGAAGTGTCCAATACCAGACTCTGCAAGCAAAAAAAAATCAGTAGTGAACTTACTATTAAAAATTCATAGCTGAGTTCTGTAACCCGACTCATGCCTTCACTGGACCCACTTTTATTAGTATGAGTACAGATTCCAAAAGTGGTATTTGTGCAAAATGAGATGGTAAAATTTTCTGCACAGGAAAGTAATAATCAAACTGCCAAATTAAGAATTAAATTGGAAGTCTCCTGAAATCTCTTTAACCGCAAAACATCTTGGTTCATGTTTTGACATCAGTCCAGGAAGACACCCAAGCGAACTGCTGCTACTCGGAAGGATTCCTTACTCTTTTTTCTTAGTATCTGGCTACACCAGTCCTCTCTTCCAGGCTTCCCAGGGTCCCAGCTGGTAAATATAGGAAAGGCTGATGACTCTGGGCTCTAACTTCTTAAATACACTTACAACTTATTGCAGCAGAGTGGCAGACCTTACTGGTTTCTGGGAACTATCTGCCGTCTCTGGTTATTACACTGTGATGTGTTTTATTCCCTAGTAGGTCACAGGAGAGCGACTCGTGCGCTGTGTTCGAGGCCAGCTCTTGGCGTCCTGCTGCCCTAGGCCAACCAGCAAATGTCCCTCCCTACCAAGTCACATTCACTCACAGAGCTACGGAATATTTTGCAGCCCTGGGCAATGGCCTGCCCTGGAGATATACCCCTTCTGCATACGGCTGAGCATGTACAATGCTGAAGTCACTTTCTAATAAACACACTCTCTGGCATGCTGGGCTTTTATTAAGGTCTGCTGTTTTGATGTGATCACTTCTGACGAGCTGCAGCCTGTCATTGTTGTGGATTTTGTCCTTTCTGAATATGATCTGTATATCTGCATGAATGATGATAGCCAGTCTTGTTCTCGTCACTTCTATTTCTGTTCTTCTCTGCTTTGTGCTTTGCTTGATGCATGAGGCAGAGAAGCAGCGTCAAATGACAGTGCAACAGCAGCACATTCTGGGGGCACAGCCCTGCAGTGTAAAGTTAGCTTTACACTATACCAGTAGAGCATACGGGGGATTAAAAACTGGCTAAATGACAGATCTCAAAGATCTGTTTGTTGACAAGGACTCACCATTGCTTGGACATCCTCCACGCAGTTCTACAGCAGCAGCGTTAGGCCTAATGCTATTCAACACTATCAGCAGTTGCCTCCCTGCAAATATGAAACCATAATTGGTAAAACTTGAGGATGACAGATTGCTAGAGCTGTACGTGATGACAACAGGGCAATCAGAAAGAATGTGGTAAATTTCTGGACAAGCTAGGCGCGAAATTGTGTTTTAACACACCTGAACACCATACAAACAACGCGGAGTGCAGGTTATACCTACACAATAGGTGCAGGTATAACCCACCTTACCTACCCTAGAAGGAACAGTTCTGAAAAAACCAACTAGATAATGAAACCGAACAAGCAACTGAACATCAGCTCACAGGGAACTGCTGTGCAAAAAAAGATTGAGAGCATGATCCCTAGATGTATAAACAAGGAAACTATGAATAAAACGAAAAGAGTAACTTTACTTCTGAAAGTGAAATAGAGCTTCATTTTATTTTGTACATCCCTTTTTTCTTTTTTTTTTAAAAAAAAAAAAGAAGGTACAGGCTGCCACTATCATAGCAGTGCTCAACCTGCTACTGAAAGTCCATTGGAAGGGACAAAAAGGGAAGAGCTTCGCACAGTGACACTGTCCTGGCCAGCAGCATGCAGCCTGGGGCTTGGAAGGCACAGAAATGCCGGTGCAACACGAGTTGTCTGACTTAACGCACACTTTCCTGGATCAAGTTTTAATACCATGTTACACAGAGTCAAACTGTATAATCCAGTTGTCCTGGTCTCAAACCCTGAAAACACAGGAAGGTGCTGAACAGAGATCTGTGCACACCTGGCAGCCTCGCATGCTCAGCACACAGGTAATCCCTACTTTCAGGCTCTGAGAAGAACAGTTTCCTTACAGATCCAATGTAGATTATATTTTGTATTTGCACTCGCTTTACAATCCCTTTACTGCTGATATGGTCTAAAGCAACTTTCGGGCAACTGGAAGTCAGACCTATAATGGGTTTTTCTTAGGGTCTGAGTAAAAGTTTAAAAGATTCACATGGTAGAGGAAAACTGCATATAGATGTAAATCATCAGGATTATAAAAAAAAAAAAAAAGGCAGAAAAGCTCTGGGGTTTGGCTGTAAAAAGACAGTAAATTCTTGTCCACTTATATAAATTAACTAAAGCCACAGGGCAAATGTTTTACCTTACAGTCTTGTTTGGTAGCATGAAGCAGAGACATGTAATACATCAAACAGCAATTAAAACATTGAGACTTTTGCAATCTAACACCAGTGAGGAAAGACGCTGCCCAAACTGAGGCCAGATTTCCCTGTTCTGGATAATTAATAAGCATGCTCAGACTAATTAGAGTAATATTCTTTGGAGCATGCTCACTAAATGTCAAGCTCAGGCAGCAACAGGAGAATAGGAATCTCCTTGCTTTAGGTGCATTTCAAACTTCTCTACTTACCTTTTCTCCTGACAATGACTTCTCCTGTCTTAAAGAAAATTCTGAAAGGCACAGTCTCAAAAGAACTTTGCGTTCCCGACTGTAAACTGCTCAATTCAACTGCTGTCAACATGAATTTTGTTCTCAGTGGCTAAATCAGTAAGTATTTACCTTTGAGATTCACGCCTGAATATGAATTGAGTTATATCTTGGTGCCATGAGCGTTAAAACAATACTGCCTTTCCACTCCTTCATTTCTTGTAAATATTGTATTTTGAAGTATTCCAGTGCTTAGTTCCAGTTTAGCAATCATGGGTCTCCCTACTACTTTATGATAGTATAACAACTTTCTGGATGGGCTTAGATCACCTTCTAATACTTTTGGAATCCTCAGATTTTTTAAAAACTTCCAATTAGACACAATACAAGTGAACACAAATTTTGTTACAGGACAGCTACCCAGTTGCCAGCATAAGGTATGAAAGTTATTTTGAAGGGTGCAAACATGCTGTCTTTGATTAATGAAAACATTAATTCTATGAACTATGGATCATATAAGCATGGGAATAATAGTCTTAGGTAACTTTGTCATGGTTCTTAATTCAGGAAGGACTGACACTGGTTAAAGTTTATTTTACTTTGATGGTTTAAGACAGGCTCGTTTTGCTCATGCAATCCAACTTTATATTTTTAAAAAGGCAAGAGGGTAAAAGCACATAATTCAAACAAGCAGCTGGCACTTAGTGCAGAACGGGCTCTACTTAGGAGAGTAAAAGTACAAAAGTTCAATAGAAGGACAAAGTCATGGGAAGGTAAAGAGTCATAATTTAAAAAAGTGAGAGAAGTCACTGTGACCCACACTGTTGACTAAGGATTAATAAAAAAAAATAATTGGGTTTTGGTTTGTTTGTTTTCAAACCAAGAATGCCTAACATATACCTCTTAACATTCCTTTAGTGCAAACATCATACCCAGCCTCCAAGGAAATAAAGCCTGCAGTATAACAGGGCTTTCCATTACGACCCTTCATTTTACCGATCTACCGTAGCATCTCCTTTCCAGTCCTAACTATACTCATGTAATCCCTTGACTAATGACGATGGTACTTGTACAGTGCCCTGGTATCTACTGTTCACCCTGTAATTGTCCTCCCAATTTACATTATCCTTCACAGCAGCATCAAGAGCAACTTGCCGTCTCATTATTTCAAATCCACACCTGCTGAAATTTGGCATCTTCCAATCCATTGCTCTCAATCCAAGTGACAATCTGAGCCAAAGCCTTCCCTGGCACGAACCTCGTCTGCGGTGGAATTATACAATGGATGAATTTGGCCCACCACATCTTGAGCGAAATACAAGCCTGTTCGTGGGAGAAATGTTTATAAGCGGGAGTATTACAGAACATTTAAGTCTGGAGTCTTTAGCCTCTTAAGGGGGATTTTAACTTGTACAGTTCACTAATCAGGGATTGTTACCATACCAACAGCTAATCATGTGGGCAGATGCCCGCTGTATCTTAGGAACACTTCTGAGGTCTTAAAGCCATATCTCAAGTTTTCCCCAAAACTCTACTGTCACTCTCCATGGCCTGGCCTAGCTCAAAGAGAATCTGTTTCATGAGAAAAACAAAAGGAAATTCTGGCTAGCAGCAAGCTTATAGCAAAGAGAGTGTTCCCAGTCTAGCAACTGGGTTTTGAGAAAGGACCCTTATCAGTGAAAAACCTCTTCTGGCTGCAGTGGGATGCCACAAGAGAGAGCTCCTCACAAAGCCAGCTGCGGTATGAGACTTACGCATTCACCACACTTTGGATGGTGAAAGAGGGATACGCCTTAGGAACCATTCTCCCCACGTATTACAAGATATTATTATTTTAGAGAGTCATAAGAGATTAAAATAATCTTTGATGTTGAAAGAAAACGTTGAAGGAACCCCATCATCCAGGAAATCGGAACCTGGCTCCAGAAAGGGCTACTTAACAATTGATTCCAGTGCTTCATGATTTGATCCAATTAAAAGAGGGAAGTAATTAAAACTCCAGCTGACATAGTAATGGCAGATGTTACCTCGTGTAATGTATTTAAATTGCAGGCCTACATGTTGCTTGAGCAAAGGACTAAATGTGTTGTTGCCTACATTAACTCAGTCCTTGTTGTTTCTCTCCTATTCTGATTTAATATAGGCTTCCAAAAGGAAAATAGAACCTGTATGCAGAAAGAGGGCAGCTGTGTAAATCCTGAAGTCTTCTGCAGTCTGTCCCAGAAAATTCATCTATTGTTAAACAAGTCTTACCAAATACAGAACTCAAATCAAGTATAAATGCAAACCAACTATCTTTAGCCCTACTTTCCCCAAAAAGACACAAAGAAAGAAATTAAATAATATTATTAATCTTCCACATAACACATCAAGAACAGAAGCAAAACCAGATCCTGGCCATCGTGTTGGCCAGGTAAAAAAAAAAAAAAAAAGCTACAACTGGGACATGATTTCTTCAAGTTTTCACTTCCCCCACTGCAATTTGGACATTTTTGTTATTGAACCAGAATGATATACAAGAAAAACACTCTATAGAACTGTGCAGGACGTTTGTTTTCTGAGGTACAGAGCTTGCTTTTAATCGATTACACACAACACACCAACTATATTGAGTAACTAATTTATAGCTCTGGCTGAGATGAAGTTAGGGGAAAAAAAAGTATATGTTTTATTGTCTATAGAGTTAAGTTCAAGCCAAAATTCTTGATCTGCATGTCCAGCTCAGAGCTCTTGCTACAATAGATTAAAACAAACATGCTGCACTTCGCGGAAAGCAGGAGTTGGATCTCAATTTTAGCCCATGGCACCAAAGATAAAAGCTTGCTTTTACCCTTGGCAAAGGCAGAGATCTTGGTGTCCCAGCACAGAGATCCATTGCGATACACCAAGACACCCATGATTCAAATATCCCATTGCACTCTGCCTAGATAGACCATGGATGCACAAGCAGAAAGCAACAGCCCTAGCCTCTCCAGTCTCCAAGATGGAAAATATTTGAGAAAAGAAACTGTGCTCCAGAAAATTAAGTGGCTTATGCAAAGTCACACAATGACTCAATAGCAGAGCTGGGAACAGAAAACAGATCTTCCGATTCTCAGACTACCACCTTGCACAAGGAATCATGCAATTGATTATACCTTACACAGCAATTCACAATAGCATCCCTAATTCAAAAAGCCATCCTCCAAATCTTTGGAACCTATGTCTAAATTCTTTTTTATGTATGTCAGCTAAACCAGGTTCAATATCCTCTATATATCTGAATTTTCATTAATGATTATTCTAGCTTTCTGGTTTTGACTGAATGGCTCTGGGGTGATTAAAATATTTCCTTTTTTCTAAAGCACTTGAATGTTAACACAGAATGCCACAGTATTCTTTTCGCTTTGCAGCAGACGGCACATTTATCAACACCCATCTGAGTGAATGAACGCGGCAGAAGAGTTCTTCTGACTGGCAAAAGCACTTGATGGAAATGGAGCTGGCCTTAGGTTTCATCCATGATTCAGATTTGTTTACATTTTGTGAAACCTCAGGAAAAGGGGGATAAAAGCTTTGGTTCAATTGAAGCCATGTTGTTAACCTCCAGTGCTAATAATTAACTCAATTATGCTGAATTAATTTGATGTAATTATTGGTGATGGTGCAAAGACAGTGGCCCAGAGAAAGTTTGAGAGACAGGAGGAACAGAAGTCTTAACAATACAAAATACCCCATAAATAGCATCTTTTTTTTTGCCAGAATGAGTCAAAGACACAAAACGAGTTCATTACAGTCATCTGTCTTCACTCAACCCTCCAAATTACCCCAATACCCAGACAAATAGCTGTGAAATCCAGCAAGTGAGCTAGAATTAAAACATGCCCTGACGAATTTGACACAGCACTCAGCACAAGTCTTTCCCCATCCTATTATCTAAACAATACAGAGCTAATAATATATTTAAGGGATCCACAATGCTTTTCCTTTAACTGAAGACATTAATTAAGAAAATCTTCTTGTTGTAGTGTTATCAGTTGGGTGGTTTTTTGATGAAGAATCTGGAGAATGCTTACGGAGTCTTTTCATTTGATCTGCAGTTTTTATCTGGTATTTTCAGACTTATTCAGTTCAAAACAAACAAACCCCAACTATAAAAACAAACATCTATCTTTCTCCTTCCCCATTTAATATTTCTGTGATTTGCTTTGAAAAAGTACAACAGAAATGCATTCTAAACTATGAAAATACACACATTTTACTGAGGCACTTTAATTCTCCTGTACTAAAAAAGTCAATGGAGGATAAGATCAGATGTGATTGTCTTAAGTCTTGGGAAGTGGATTACACTGAAAATGAAAGAGAAGAAATTCTACGCAAATTAATGCTTTAAGCATCACCAGAATCTCTATGGGACCCTCTCACCTCCTCCCTCCGCTCCTGGAGGGAGCACACCTGGACTGTTATGCATCCATTTACATTCTAGTCGGATGCCACAGACAGGGGATGCATTTACCAAATGAAAGTCACAGAAGACAGACTACCAAATATTGCAGCCAAGTCAGACACAAGCCCCGTACTACTCGGGCTAGAAGCTGCCAGTAGGATGCCTCTTCCCATCTGTGGGCTGCGCCTCGAGTGCCGCCCACCACTTGCTGCAGTTTGGTGTATAAAGCCTGCGGTAAGTCTTTCGTTGCCTTGTTTCCATCAGGCTTCATTGCATACACGTATTTAGCACCATGGGTTATTATTTTTGTGTTGTAAAGAATTAAAGAGTTTAGATTACAGCATCACTATATTTAATATTTTACAGTCCTGAAGGACTGTTCATATCTAACCACGACGAGCTGGGTGCCTTTGTCTGTCTAGCTTCAGTCTGAAATACTACTTGACTTACACCTGTCATAATGCTGTAAATATACCAGCTTCTGCTGCATTTTTATTAGCCTTGGCAACAAGAATAAAAAATATTACCTCTATCATCACCAATTACTTCTGAGGAGAGCATCCAAGTGCTTAGTTGTAAGAAATGAATAGTATTTTTCTAATTTGATAAGCAGGTGCTGCTAGCACGCCTACAGATCACATCCGCATGGAGAGTTGTGATGATTCTCAAACGCAGCTGATCTTTCAGAACTCGGTTTAATTGCCATCAGGCTCTGATCAGACTCATCATTTCAAAGCAAGCTGTATCACATGCATAATTTATGCATTTGATTTCAATAGATCATTTTCTGCCCAGTTCTGGGAGGGCAAGAAATGTTTTCCGTGGGGAAGCTGCTAACATTTTCTGAAGAACCAAACTGACTGTCAGGAAGAACAATTTTATTAAATATTATTTGGGAGGAGACGCCACATTCTAAAGTAAATTTAGTGTGATGGATTATTTGAAGTCTCCTACATTTCTTTGTACAGCTACTACAAATTTTCTCTATGCCTATTTACCACAATCTATTTAGTTCAGTTTAGTGAGCTGAGAGTTAGTGCTGGAAGTAGTTAAAACAAGTAAACTGAAAGTGTGTATGTTGTCATAAATGAATTTATGTCCCACGTAAGAATCTGGAATACTGCTATTGTACCTGTACCGGAACTCAATCTGGAGGACTCCATTTTTTACCACAGTTTCTCCAGGCAAATGTCGCTTAAGGCTACATGAAAGTCACCAGTCCAAATTCTTGGCTGGTGTAAATCTGCACATTTCTGTAATTTCTACTGAATCACAAAAACTTATGTTTGCTGGCAACCTGAAGGATTGGGCCTGAGTTTTATGATTGTAGCGGAGTTTCTCCAAAGTTACATAGGAGCAACTGAGTTGTTCAAGGCAACTGTCTGTTATAGATGAACAACAACACTCCTGCAATGCAAGAGCATTTTAACAGTTAATTCATGTTTAAATATATTTTGAGTATATAAGTACTGTATCTTAGCACTCTGAAGACCTACTAAGCTACTAGAAGCTAAGCTACACTACACAAAGCACCAGAAAAATATTTTTTGATATACATATTTCCACTGTGGTTTAAGTAAACTCACAAATTTTATATGCCTCCTCCCAGGTTTTTTCCTTCAATTTCTTCCTGCTTAATTTGTTTGGTTACCTCACTAGAAAAAAATCCCAACAAACCAAACAAACCCCAAATCCCATCTAGGAAGGTACAACCCTACAAAATGCACGCAAAACCAACAGAGAGCAAACCACTTGATTTCTGCTTATGGAACTTACACAGAAAACACTTAGAATTCTGCAGGTTGACCCAGAAGCCAGAAGAGATGCTTCCAACGTTAGCAAATTCAACCATCATGTAAACAGGCACAAAGAATGGAATAAAGCTGAGCCGTTTTACACCACACTGATTTTAGACTTAGGAATCTGATAGCATTTTGAGGTGAAAAAATATAATGAACGATCCCTATATCAAGGCAGCATACAGTAACAGGTAAGTCAGTGAGAATAAAGCAGTATGGTATCTAAGACAATCCCTGCAAGTGACTGGGTTAAGCTGAGACATCCAAGCTAGCAAAGATCAGTCATTAAAAATGTTTTCAATCAAAATAAGTCAATTCAGGAAGCAATCAAAGAGGTCAGCTTTGAGACCTGAGGGGCGGGTGATCACAAAGGAAAGGGCAGGCGGCATGCCCTGCAACAAGCTGGAGGGGAGCACGGCTAGTAACTTGTTTGGCCAGCACAGAAGAAACAAGAGGAGACATATGTGGTCTAACGTATTCTAAAACCACTTCACACCAATCTGACAATGCAAAGGGTGTCTGCGTAAATGAGAAGTTCATCAGCTTTTCCCTGGCACCAGCCCACGCCTCCACCTAGAACTCCCTCTTCGCACACCCCCAGCCCTGCTTTTCATTTTTGTCGTCACAGGCTTGATTTTCCCTTTCATGGATTTTTGCTTGAAAAAGCATCACTGCCTCAATTGTCTATTTTCAGCCTATATTTAAGAAAACCCTTTGGTTCCATTTGTAGCCACATCCTGTCTCTGCCTCCCCCTCTTTTTGTTCCTAAATATAAGGCTGATGCAATTTGATGTGACATGACAAAATAGCACATTTGCATCGGCAGAAACTTTCTCTCAACAGCAGTAATTAAAGGGAGTAGATGAGACATTGCTGAAATTGGTGTTTATTTAGCCTGGAAATAAAAGGCTTAAAAAGGACTTGAGAGGGACGTTCAAGTCTGTCACGAACATGAATTCATCGATGAGTGCCTCCTTTTCCACGCTTCCTTACTGCAAAAGCAAATGGTCGTTCAAACAATGTGATCGATTTAAAAAAAATAATCAGAGATTTCTACAGACCATATTCCTAACCAGTGAAAATCATCTGATGTGTTTCTTTGGATTATAAATAGTACCAAGACACTTCTGGTTACACGTAAGACGAGATCGTTGAATCTCTAACTTCAGAGCACAGGCTCTCCCAAATTGAGTACAAGAAAATTGAGACCTCATTGACTATGGTGAAAATTAGGTGCTTAAACATCTTAATTTTTGAGCTGAGATGCACGAGCAGCAGATAGGTACTCACCTTCACCTACAACATCAATTTTTGTTAATTGTCAAAGACAGGAATTCAGAAAAGGCAGCCCAGGGCTCTAAATGCTATGACTTCAACAGGATTCATATGGCAGATTAAAAACACATATCTGCAAAATTTATCAAATATTTTACTGTGATTGTTTTTGCTGAAAGGATACACTGCAAATACTTGACAGGCTCAGCTACTGTCAGCTTCCTGCACTGTATTCCATTATGGATGACAGCAATAGAAGGCAGTAATCGAAGGGAGAACGATGTTTGGAAGTTGAGGGTTTTTTCTTGATTTTTAGAAAGTAAGCTTCGTTTACTTAATCCAAGTGAAGAATTCACAGAAAGGTCTGACAGATGTTCCATAGGCTACAGGATTTAATAGACATAATATGCTTTCAAGTGAAACTTCCTGCTCTCAGGAGAATCCTCCTTCTCTTCTTGTTCACATGAACCTATTCTTTTAAATCCATCTGCGATTAGCACTACCACTCTGCTTAAAACCAGCAGACCACATTTTGAGCAGGCTCATTTCCATCCTAACACAGATGGCATCAAGAATTGGGCAGGCCAGAAAAAAAAAAAAAAAATCAGTTTGCATATTATGCTTCAGTTTTTATGGGTCAGATTACCATTCAAAGCCATCAAAATGGCAACCCATATGTGATGTGTCTGCCATTGGAACTGAAGTGATACACCATCATAATCTTGACATGGTTGGTTAGAAAAAGTTTGATTAACCATTAATTAACCTCTGATATTTGAAAGTAAAAGGATATTTTCCTTCCCAACAAAATTTTGACTTTGACAAATCGAGAAAATAGCTCTGGCAAACCAAAAAGGAAAAGATGTTATCACATCTTCATCCCTGAACAACTGTATCAGCAAGGTTCTCTTGGCAGAAGGTAGTTTAGCATCTACGCCAGATATTCGCTTAGTAAGTGAGCCAGGTGCAGATGTTGGCTATGTAATTTGTTCTAAACTTCTTTGATCTACAAGCCAGAAAACTGTTCCCACAGCTTTGGGGAAAAATTGGGGGTATGAAGAGCTCCTTGCACGTTTTCATCCGTGCAAGAATATAAACTGTTTTAAAGACACTCTCATAGAAATAAGAAACGTGTCATTAGCAACACATGTAACTATTAATTATAGAATCAGAGAGCTGTGTCCTAAGGATACTAAAGGGATGCTGAAACAAGGTCAAAACCATGCCATTCTGTTTCCAGCCTCCTACCCACATTCTGCCTCCCTGCGGTAGTCTACCAGATACAATCGCTGGATTCCACGTCCCATGGGGGGTACCACCCCAGATGCTCCAGAAGCCATGCTTCTACATTTACAGGGTTTAAAGCAGGTAAGTCTGCTCCTGTGAGGAGTCTATTAACAGTAAAGACATATTTTTAAGTTTCCTTTTTAAGTCTCCTATCACAGCTCCTGAAATCCAAACAACTGTTATGCTAAACAACAGCCAGGGCTGCCACCCTGTGTCATTACCAACGGGAAAAATCTTTCATTCACAAGTTTCATAACCCCTCTGACTTCTCTACAGGATATTCTGGTTAAGATACTATAGTGATACTTCAGCTGTTTATTCTCAGCCAATTCCAAGACACACAGCAACAGCAGATTCCCTCCACCATGCTGAGGTTACTGATGTAGCTGTAAGTCCTGATAGAAGTACAAAAATATTGTTTCCTTTGGTATCTTTCCTGGGAATTTGCAATTAGGGTTCTGCTACTTCATTTATCAGCATGGCTGGAATGGAGCCAGGGGTGTTCCTGAATACAAAATGCTGTTTAGAAATATCTCCTGCAGACATGTACGGTCATATAACAAATCTGCACCAACTTCATTTTGACCATTTCTTTGTGATTTGGCATTTTCACCTTTTTCCCCCTACATGAGGCAAATAGGGTCCTAACGATTTCCATAAAACAAACAAACAAAAAAATCACTTACAGCATTCAGAGCAAAGGAACTTTAATTATCTTGGCAGATTACGTCCATCGAAGTAAGCAAGAGACCTGCAGAGAAGAATCAATTTTCATTATCTGTTTCTCCTCAAACTTGCTACTTAAAGTACCATCAATAAAGAATGCAGAGAAGCCCACATACAGCACAATTTCAGTATGTAAGCTTTCACTTTTGTCTAACTAGTTACATTAAACATGAATTCATGGCCTTGATATGAATAGGTTATTGCTTACAGTGATCTACTACAAAAACACTTTGTAATAAATATAGACTACAAAAAGATAGAAGTAGAGAGAAATTCCAAAGGACTCAGTGGAACCGAACCTTCAATCTTTCCTGCTAAGAGTTTCTGAAGGTAAGAATGCATTTAACTAAAAAGCCATAGTTTCTCATAGTCAGACCTCTGTACAACGACATAATAACTTCAGAGATTTACATATTTGTCAGAGAGCAGAACGCTGCTTTGGAAAAAGCATTTATCAACATTAGGACAGCCCGGTAGCTCCTCAGTAAAATTTAAGAAGAATTAGGCCTGGATGGTTATTTGGCTTTCCATTCCCACCGCCATAGTGGTGCAATCTCATCTTAAAATGCTCAAGTACACTTCTGCAGGAAGTAGCAAAGGAAATAACTTCTTGAACAATACCCTACTTGCAGTACTGACCTTCACTGTCAAAGGTCATCTCCAAGAAGGCTGCAGAAAACTAGGAATGACTTATCTGAGAGTTATTATTTTAACCGAAAACAAACAATGCACAACTGAAGTAGAGTATTTTTACAGCTCTAGCAGACAAACAACATCCGAGAATCTTCCCTTTTACAGTATTCTTGTTAACACATTTTAACAGCATGTCATACGTTGCTTCAGAGTTACACCTTGGTGTAGTTTCTGACACTCATTTGGCCCCAAAAGGAGAATCCAGGCTTCTGTTTTCCACCTGTCTAATCTTTTAGTGATTTGCACAACCTTACTCCCCTTCCATTGTGTTTTGCCCTGACAAAAAACTGCTTTTGACCCATGAGACAATTGACTCCATACAAGAAACTCCTGCTGCATCGAATACTTGATTCTATAATGAGTAGAGGAAATCAACTAATTCTCTAAAGTCAACACTTTAAATATACTTTTTCTAAATAAAAGTTCCTTTATTTAGAACTTGATCATAAGTTTGTTGAAGTCAAGAGAATGGATTGCTCTGACTATCCAAAGACATCTGGATCAGGTCTTAGATCATCTGGTACTTCACAGAAACTTTCAAAACCCACTTGAAACAAGAGTCCTGGAAGATAATGACTGAAGGATCTGAACTGATCTATTATGCCTCCCTTTGAAAGATGCAAGGCTTTGAAAAATCTAAGGCAAAATTCTGAACTACATTTACAAACACACAGATCAAAGATAACTGTTGTCATGGGAAAAATTTTGTTTTCAAGTATTAATAGTATCGTAACTTGGTGACACATGATGGTTGACAACAGCTTGGGATGTTCAATTTTTGATATCCAATTTAGGCACTCATGATTGCCTTCTGAAGCCACAAAATTACATTGGGAACACGGGTTCCAAGAATTAAGCCTTCAAAAATAACATAGGAGATGCTTTGTCTGCAGCTAAGGCCTATGTATCCTTTCTTGCAAGACATCTGAGGCAATGCCTTTGTCATCCATTCACACAGTTAACACTGCCATCCAGATCCTCATCAGTCTGCATCTTGAGCATCCAGTGCCCCTTTCTTTGGATTCAGTGTTCTGCCATTGTTCATCTGTGCTATAAAATGTTTTCCTAATCCATTGCTTCTCTTTGCATTCCCTTACTGCTTCTCCCTTGTACCACATTAACAGAAGTAAGTTACTTTCATTTCCAAGTTCCTGATAGCATATTCTCTCCTTACTCATCTCTGACACCGATGTGGAATTTTGCCTCTAATTAGCCAATAACACTGTCTTACACCATTTACTTGTAAGGTTTTTAATATAACGACTATCTCAAAGCTCTCTTCCACACTGTTCCCGTGCTATGGAGGAATACTGTGCAAACATCCACCAACCCACTTCCATGTTCCACTTCAAACACTTCCTTAAGCTTATTCCTTGCCTTGATGCCTCAAGAATTTTAAGAGCCAACTGTTACAATTGAAAAGACTAAATATTTCCCTTTTGCTGGAATAATCATCTGAAACACAGATTATGCTAAGATAAAAAGCACCTGGTAAGATCACATGAAGCTCCTGTGGGACGTTTACCTGTGTGCACCTTCGTGTGACAAGGACCTGGAAGAAGAGATTCAACTTTAACTAAAAGCCAATCCTGAGTCCACTGAAGCTTTCTAGCTTTGGTACAAGAACTGAGTGCTGAAAGCTGCCTTATAACATTACTTTCATCCACCACCTGAATTTTCTTTTCTGAATAGCAGATAGGACCTCTGATATCTGCCTTGGACCAGTCCTGAAGAAAACACCTATTATTTAGCATTGTTAATTAACATTTTGTAGCTATACCTGCAGTTAGTTATCCCACTAGGACATTTATGATGCCCTTTCAGAAGCAGATTGTCCTTTGCTGTTAACATGTAGCCAATATAACAGCCAAAGAGCAATGCAATTAACTTCTCCGTAGGCTGAAATTTAAACCAGCAATTACTTCTGTAATTCACTTAGCAGTGCATCCGGCACCTCTGCTCAGAAAGCTTTCCAAATCTACTCCAAATACACCCAGCTGAGCTTTGAGAACACAATAAGAGTATCAGTTGCTGTATTTCATTGTTTAGTGATAAACATTGCTTAAGGTCTAACTCGAATTTCTACTTTGGAAATAGAAGAGTCTTTGAAAACAAAGTTAGTTCATATCAAACTTGAGGTTCCTTTACACTGCCAGACATGTATAAAGGAGCACTGATGTAAGTGTGAATTACATCCCTAACATGATTACTAGCTGGTATAAGTTAGTTAAAGCCAATAATCTCCAACTTGCTGTGCTATTTATACCAACTAAAAGCCCAGTGTCTTCTCTTGCTCTTGGAATACAAAGCTCGTCTGCACTCAATCGCTTTATGCATCATACTGATAATATTTCTAGATGTCTGAAACACCACCAGAGACAGCTGCAACCTGGAACAATGTTTGCGCGGTACTGTTTATCTTTGAACATAACCCTTTGAAAGAAATAAAATTTAAAAAAAAAATATTAAAAAAAAATTATTAAAATTACCCAAAAAATTATTTATCAGAAAGTTTAAAATAAGAAGTGGTGGGTAGGAGGGAGGAGCAGGATTACCCACGCATCTCTACTGCAGTATAAAAACACGAAGTTCTGATCCAGAGGCCAATGAAAATTGGCAGGGTGCAGAAATCTGAAACGAAATGGGATTTAGGTACCTTCATCTTTATACCTTGGGTTTCCTTGAACATTCCAACATCACAGACCCAGAACAAAAATCACTATATTTTGTTCTTCAATTTTTGTGTTTGTCTTTATGTAAATTTGCTTCAGCGTGCAGAGAAATATCAAAGCCATATACCCATTATTTGTAACAGGGTTGCCAATGTTTGTTAGCCAAGTGATGAATCCCACTTACATGCAACATACCACTGTCTCTGTACATCACAGCTCTACTTCCCACTGTTGTTCAAACAGGATCAGAAGTAGAATCTACTGACATTCTCATTTCTCTCTTCCACAGTGCGTATTGGTCAGCTTTTATTGAGAAACATTTCCTTAATAATCCAACAAGACCTCTCCCTCATTTGTTTGCAATGAAAGAGTTAATATCTGTGACCCAAATATGGAGACCCATTTTAAACTTGCTGAAAATTGCTTTTTAATCCTAGCTCTCGAGGATTTCCTTTGAACCATCTGCCATGCACACTGGGTACTCTTTTCCTGTATATATGCAGGATTACTATAATATGGATTCTTTTGTGTAACTTAATACATTTCAGCATATTAAAAAATTAGTTGAAATTTTCATTCTTTTCTCATTTCAACTCTATACCATGAAAATGACTGTACAAGTCAAAATCAGTGACAAGTTCATAGTAAACCTGACACCCATATTTATCTTATTTACTGCAGTATTTACATTGCAATTCTAATATATTTAGTCAGTCTAACTCTGGATAGGATTTAAGCAAATAGTTATGAGTCATTTAACTAATATAACTTACACACATGCTTAAAATTAAGCTTAAGCATCTTCCTAGATAGGAATGGATTTAAGCATGTGCTTTCCCAACTAGAGCATAGTTTGAAGACTGAAAGACAATTAACATCATGATAATTTGAGATCAGAAAAGATTTCCAACTGTTATTTCAAATCTATTGTTCAGGGTTTTTTGTCCTATTTTCTTGATATGAACCTTTATGCAGTTGTATTTTTATAGTACAAACACTGAGGAGAAGCAATAAAGTCACATTCATAAATAAACTTAATCTTAAAATCGGCACAAGCAACCATATATATTTTAGCAATCATCCAAAACAGAAAACAAAGAAAATATATTGCTTCCTATCAGAGTAATCACAGCCAGAGTTATTGAAATAGCAAACAGTCAGCAAGATATATTTATAATCAATTTACTAGATCAAAATATAAAGTAAAAAAAAATTCAAAATCCCAACGCAATTAATTATTGATCATTTTCAGTGTGGAATACTTTTTAAAAAATGGTGCTTTGCCTGCAAACATTCTGAGAACAGGAAATAAGGAAAATTATTTGCATAGTTTTAATCACATAAGGAGACACCAACATTTCAGAAGGCAGCCAGGCCACAGCCTGTGAACTTCTGTGTTTCACATAAACACACCTGAGAGCAACATAGCTGTGCATGGGCTTCGTGCTAGCAGCCCTCGGGGTCCTCATCCCCGTTATTCTATTTCATAGTCAGTCCCCTAATATCTAATAAAAGTGAACAGCAATACAAAATCCCACGCCAAAACATTCCCCTCCTAATGGAAGATAGGATCCCATACCCTTTGATGCATTCTCCCTGGAAAGGAGCAGTGTTAGATACAATTAACATACACAACAGATCTACACATGCAGATGTTGGAAGAATGTGGAGAGAAGAAAGAACCAAGCAAGTCATTTTGTTTCAGCAATAACAGATGTTGAAGGATCATCCTGCAGACATGTTACTTTTAATACAAAACTGCTCATAAAATGAGTGAGGGAGTGAGGACAGATCAATGCCCAATTACCCAATTATTTCAGTGTTTCCATTTTAATGAGCTTCCTGTATGATTTTGTCCTTTTAATTTTCCTTCTCTAATAATTGTATCAAATTAGTTTTGTCTTAAACATCAGTGAAAATTTCTGCTGTTTAAAAAAAATAATAATCCTAAACCAGCTGCTAGCGGGTTCTTAAAAATGATATGTTTTAGCGTCATTTAGCTCTGTACAGACCTAGAGCAAATCACAAGGTCCTATGGCACTACTTGGGATTACACTTGAGTGACTGAAAACAGCTTCATGTCCTGGTACATCTGCTGATATGGCAAATGGATTGTAAAAGACTGTAACAGCGCTATGGCATTTGCAGATATATCAGTGCTGAAAAAAACAATCAAATGCATAATAAATAGATTAAAACCACCTTTCTGTGGCTGAGGGAGGGATTAACTGAAGCTTGGTCTGCATTCCAGCTGGGGAGTAACCTGCTTTCCTGCTAGATTGCATTTGCCACTCACGTTATCAATATAGCACCATAGTTTCTTTCCACTTTCTCGGTCAGTGATGTTGAGGAGCTGGAAAGACACCAAGGATGTAAGCGGTGCCAGTGCTGTGGCTACAGCGTATGAAACAATTGATTCATGTTCAGCACTCACCAAGTCTGTCTCTTCACGTACAGCACAAAAAAAAACTCCCCCCAAAACCCAGAAATAAATACATGCCCAAAGCTATGCAATCAAATACACTGCCAAGGCTTCCAGGCACAGGCAGTAGAAGCACAGTATGGGAAGGCAAAGCACTTCATCGATAACGTTCAAGCCTTCTACTAAACAACAGGAACCTAAGTAATGTCCAACTAATTATCAGAAGCAATTCAGAAAAGCTTACATGGGATAGATGTGAAAGTTTTGATGCTGTATAGATCCTCTGGGATCTGCTGAGCAGCATAGCACCACGCTGCAGAAATAAGGCTTAGTGCACGCTGGAACAAGAGAGCCATCTCTTCTTCATCATGTACATTTGTATATAAGGCTGCAACAGTGGCTTCTGAATTGCAACTGTCATCTCAGATACAGTTTCTCCTTAGACTACACCCCCTTCTTTTTAATGCCAGACTGCTGCTATGTCACCCCAGAGTCTCAGACTATTTACATCCCACTTTCCTTTACAGTGCAATAAACTGAGTATCATTAAGACCATAGGGCAAAAGCAAAGTTACCAGCAGCCTCCAGGATGGCTGGAATTCAGGCTGGGACGCGCGCGAGAGTGCCATCGCAGACACGCGCCCCGACAGACACAAGGGATTTATGCAACGGCTACAAAAACAACTGCTGTACTTCGAGAGCCCTGTATCTCTTGGATGACATTCTCCAGAGGTATTTCCAGAGTAAATTTGCTTAGCTGTGTGTAACATGGCCCCTCATTAGTACTATGTGAAGTCTGTAGGCAATTAACACCCCAAAAGGAGCCGTCTAAAGTCACCCCATCTCTCTTCACGCACACGTGCAAACCTGCAGGCTTTCAACAGCTGCCATGGAAAGGATGTATTTCAAAACACAAATCCTCACCAAAAAAGACAAACCCTGAACAGCCATAACTGTTTACAAATCAGCCTTCTTACAACTGACTGGTCCACCAGTACCACAGAAATTAGTGATGCGTAACTAATTGATACACATCTCCTGAGGGGAGTATTGCTGCTGGTTATCTTGATATGAGGAATTCAGTCCAGACGGGTAATATGGACGGACAGCTGAAAAGCTTTAGCTCTCCTAGTAGGAAAGGAATTGATCTGGTAAAGAAAACCCTTGAAGGGATATTATCATGTCAAAGAGCAGTATTAGAAAAAACATTAATGGTCTTGAAACAACCAAGAGAACTTAGAAAACTTTGTGTTTCTATCAGTAATGCTAATTAGTTCCACCAATTATTTCTACCTTACCACAAAAGGTGAAAAAGCAAAGATGTCAAATGTTTAATACTTCTCCTAGTTAAACTTGTGATATAAATTATGAAACTGTTTGCTGGTAAAAGTCCACGTTCTTCAATCAGTGATTTCAGTTTTGCATCTAATACTTTTACTTCTCAATTCCTCTTCCACTGAGTCCAAGAAAAATAGAAGTATTTAGATATTCACAGACCTGTAGAAGGTTCTCTTCATGTTTCTGGCAAAATGTTGTATCAGACTTTTCCCCGATTAATTTTACTGCACGCTTTTATACAAATTACTCAATGCCATATGCAAGACGGGTACTCCATTCATTACATTTATTTATAATGTAATGCATAAAAGCAGTTAATAGGTATGTTAAATGCAAGGCATGCATTTTTTTTGCTCCTAAGTGCATGTTTCAAAAACATCTGATTTCAAATAAAGGATTATGTGAAGCAACAGCATACCTAACGGATTCTCAAAATATACCTCCCATGGACTATTGTTTAATCTGCACAATTTGTCTAAAACAAGTTAAAGTGTCCTGGACTTCAGAAAGAGCGCACTGCAATATATTGGAGAAAAGACAAGGGATGTTACAGCCCGGAGAACTCAGGCTATACCTGCTGCTGTGTTCTGCTGCTAAGACTGAACGTTGACGGGGGTCTCTGGAGGCTAGCAGTAAATTAAACACCCGAAGCTAGCTGATCATTTGGGTGGAAAAATACCAACAAGAGCTCTTCAACTAACAAAATTCTCCATGTACAACATAGCGATTGTTGTCTGTCTAACCAAAGAAACAGACCTTCCAGTCACCTGAACCAGTAATTCCCAGGTTACATGTAAATGAAGATTATTTCCCAACCCCTTATCTTTCTTGGCTAGTAGGTTTGAATCAAGGCAACTGAATTGCATGACATGTAAACTCAATGCTGAATTAAGCAAATGTGCTTACCCAACATAAAACTGAGGTGTAAATTATGTGATTACTGTCAGAGATTTGTCCTGACTGATAAACCTCCTGATCTTTACCTCTACGCCTGACATTACTCACCATATTTAAGAACATCATAAACAAATAATTGTGCCCACGGTCACACTGCAAATTAAATAATCCACTAATATTAGAGGTATGCTGCAGAAAACAAGTGAATCAAAAGCACCTAGCAGCAACAGCAGTCCAAAGAATATACCCAAACCATAATAGCCTGCCCAGGGCTAGAACCACAGAGGTTTCAGTGTCACACATTAATTGGTTTTCTACACAAAAGATTTTACATTACAGTAGCTGAGGTCCTCTGCTCTCCATAGAGGCCATGGTTGCCCAGATCCTCAGCTAGCGTCATTTAGAGCAACTCTACTGAACTTCTGGCGTGGTTTTATTTTTAGCTAGTTTTTACTCCAGAAACAGTGGATCACATAGAAGAACAAGGTCACTAAACATGTGATGTGTTTGAACAAGTGGCAAATGCCGATGCAACTCTTGGAAAAATATATAAATGTACTGTCACACACATTAAAATCACGCAGTGTTTTTTGCCTGGAGAAATCGGTTGGTTATTAACAATACTGTGGAAAAATACACAGTAAAAGTAAAAAGTTTTTGGCTCTACGTTTTTTGTTGATTACCTAAAATTAGTTGAAATTCCACTGAACAGATCCTTTAATAACACCATAATGTTTAATGTAACGTAATGTCTCTACATATGAAATACTCTCCTGCAACAGATATGAGCTCAAAGCACCAAAAGGTATGCAAACCTATGGCAAAAATCAGCACTGTAAGCTAATAACCCAGGCAGGTGGTTTCAACAGCTCCGACACAAACACAACAGGCTCAGGCAGGTAGCGCTAGTACAAACACCCACTGAACAACCTGACAGAAGTTAAATAAAGCACACGGAAAGCTGATCTTTATTTCCATCATAACACAGCTAAAGAACCTTGCTTCTAAAACAGACCCAAACCAAAACCAAGCACAGAGGTCAGTTTGAAAGAAGCCACGCTGACTTACCTGAACTAAATGAGGATTTGGCATCACAGAGTCCATTTCGAATAAACGTTACCAAAGTCTGCTATCAGGTAGATGGATATAATTCTAGAGTCGATATGAAATTTTTCACAGCTGTGATGCCCCCCCCCCCCAATAAAGCACAGGCTTCAAGCTGCACTAATTATAACAAACCCACTGTATAAACTTAAGTTTATTTAGCATTACATTATCCCAGTTTACCAGGATCACACTCTGAAGACAATGTGGAGTGAAACGTTATCATGAACCAAGCTGCAAGTTTGTTTCTTCCTATCAGTTTCCAGATGTTTTGGTCCTGTATGTATTCCTATCTTGACTATTTGTGTATGATAAAGAAATATAGTAATATTGGCAAGACCTCAGAAACAATCGCTACTCTCTACCTCAGAGAAAAGCTGCTTAAGTTGCATTCTCAAAATTGCTCTGCTCTAACGGATAGGTGTGCTGCTGCAAAGACCACAATTTAAAAATTACAGTTTTCTTAGGGGCTTCCATAAGGCATTATTCTTTTTTTGATACTGAATGCATATGGTCTACTACAAGACTCAGGGAACTCTGACATAGTGAAGTATTTATGAGCTATTATGCTAGACAAAATTAGTCATTACATGAAAAAGCACTAAGAAACTACCCAAACTGGAAATAAAGGGGGGGGAAGAGAAATCAAAGTCAGGTTGGACTTTGTACTATCATTATAAAGCTAGAGCAAACAAAACTAACTGGTATTTACAGATACATCACCACCTGCAAGAATTTAACAACCTGAACATTTAATCTCCTACCCAGGACTTCACTGAATTGTACCTATAGAATATTGGGTCAAAATACAGCTAATCTGACAGAAAAAGCTGTTGCAAGCACTTTGTTTCAGTGTAATTGAATGCAGGACAAGAAATAATCATGACCATCATAGCCATGATGTTGCAAACAAACTCTTAGCAAGAGGCATACAATCAGAGACATGTACAATCAATTCAGATCAACTCAACTGCTTTGTTCAATTTGTTGTCACTGGCACCAATGACAGAACAAAAAGCTAACTGCAGGACAACCAGAGCAGGAATTCAGGTCTCTGAAAGACAGTGTTTCAAAAAAATACCACCACAGCAACAGCATTTTCTATTCTGATTAAATCTACAATCCAGAAAATTCAACATATTGTAAGTACTGATGTTTCAGCCTCCTTCCTCCCTCCCCCATCACTGAATAAAAGATATAGCAGAAACAAAGTGCTCAGATACTATGGTACCTATTTTAATTTGGAGGAAAAGGAAGTAACCTGCTTCTCTCCCCACTCCGAAAAACATTAGGTATTCTGCTCGCACTAAAACAAGTGGCTTCTGGTGGTGTTTTCAATTCTCCACCTTCTAGGGAAGATAACATGCTGTGGAGCTATTTTAAGAACATCTCATTCACAAAGGTCTCCAATTCAGTCTTCAGAGACAGAGATGATTTTCTTGCTGCTTCAACATCTTTACTGGCATGACATTTGCTTCAGAGGGAGTTCATTTGCTGTTCCAACATCAAAATGAAGCAAGAGCAGCTGCCAGGAGAGGGATAAAAGGAAACACTGGTGACAAAGAGCAGCAGGGTCATCTCTGGTGCAAAGAAATGTAGAACAGAGAGAACTGCAGAACTGTCACTTTCTCCAAAAAGCCGCAGGAGATAAAGACCTCCCCTCTGCCTCCTGCAACTAGTGTTTAGCAGCAAGAAGGAAAATGAGACAGAAAGAACTAAACAACCAGGCCAAAGTCTTTAAGCGGCAAATTAGTATAAACCAACCTTAAGCACCTGAGCACTCCCAGTTAAAGCCAAGCTCTGCAGTGAGCGAAGAATCCAGTAACTATTTCACAAAATTCAAAAGAAAGCACTTCTGGCTAGAAAGCACTACAGGGTATGGAGGAGTTCAGTGTTTTGGAGGTGATAGTTCTGGGGATGAATTCAAGCCCCCATGCTAATCATGTTCATCGTATCTGTCTATACAGTATACTGAACAAACTCGGGGCAAAGCTGTCAACTGCAAAACAAGACCACCACAAGAACTACATTGCACGAGCCACAGACAGGGCTGACAGGCTGGTGAAGCAACTTAAGTGCCTGTAGAGTCCGATCTATGACACTGGAGATATGTACCATCTTAGATGACACCATCTGTCCCCTACCCCGTATCTCAGCCGCGTCAGTGCAGCTCTATCGAAGTAAGCACTATTCCATCATTTCAATCGCTTTTCAAAGCAGTAGTCAAGTTCCCACACTGCTGCTTTAAAGAAAAAAGATGAGGCTCATCTTGGTCAATATGCCTTTTTGATAGACTTGCAAGCTTATTCTAGGCCATCTACTTGGTTTGACTACTTGATTTTTTTCCCCTATCTTCCTATTAATACATTGCCCAGAGCGAGACAGGGATTTCTCCCTCATTCAACAAGACAAGCAGAACGTTGCCCTCCTCTTAGATGAAGGCATATTGCCATACTTGCAAACTTTAAGATACAAACCTTTATACATAATCAAAGTTAAAACAAAATATTCTTTCCCGCGACTCCTCAGTGGATTTTATTAATCTATTAATTTCTTCATTTCCAGTTTTGTAGAGAAAAGGTTTTAAAGATGAAAACTCTGGAATATTAATCTTTGCAAAGAGGAGGACCAATATACACCAAGAGAAATTTTATTTCTATGATACTTTGTGTATATTAATGTTTATTCTGTTGTACGTTAGAACCACAGTTTTTTTTACAGCATGATATTTATGTGACTAACCAAACTCCCTCAAATTCACAGGCATTAGCACTGTGTTTATGACGGGCTTCAGCATTAGGATTTATGATTAAAATATTACCAGGGTGTTACAGAATACTGAGGACTGTATCTGCGGCGTTGTATATCAAGGTATGCGTGGGCTTGTCAAACACCCACATGATAAATTACCAATAGTACAGCTCGGAGTACCCCTTTTGTGGTGAGACAAATCCATGCACGCATTTTATTATGCTTTGTTCCACTTAATGTTACTTTTTCTGCATTAAAAGGTTACAAAAAAAGCTACATGTGTATGTGCTGAAGGACATCTATACACAATACTCAGCCATGAAATCAAAAGACTTATTCTAATATTCAGAGTCCTGTTTTCACAGTTAGTTCTTGTGGTACAAGAAAAACCCCACAAAACCTATGTCTGGAACTGGACCATAACATTTTGTACTGTGAAATCTGAGACAGTCTTTTGTGGATAACTAAGGTTAAAACACTGCTGAGGAGCATCAAAGAAACAGAACTGGCTGATTACAAATTGTCTTCCACCCCTTGCCCTTATGCAGAGTGCTGTGAAGAAGATTATACCCCTGCAAAGCAAGTGGCAATTCCAAGGGGAAAATAAATCTCTCAAGAGTAAGAAAAGACTAAAGTTGATGCAATAGGTTTTCAAAAAGGGACAAGTCTGTGCCCTGTGTTTCTAGTGCACAGTATTTACTTTTATACGTAGTTTTTAAATTAGTTTAGCTAAGAGCATGTGACAAATCTAGCTATATTGGCATTCCGTATTTGATACTCAAACAGCAGACTTGCTACTGCTTTACAGCACTCTTACTGTGAATAAAATAGTAAGAGACAGATGCACGTCCCCATGAATAACTGTCTTCACCAGTAAGAGATTAGAATTGATCTGTCATGTTTCATCAGCAGTAGTCACCAATCACATATCTCCATGCATCACTGGGGATGACAAATTAGTTGCAATCAAACTGGGCTTTGGCAGGACCTAGAGCAGCGTCTCTACCTGCCCAGTTTAAATTGCTATGGTTAGATTTTGCCAACTCACTCATCAAGCAGCTCAAGCTCATTGAACTACTCACAAAACACTCTTGCTCAAAGTTTCATGAGCCAGCTCTGTAATGAGCTCCCCCTCAGCAGTCTTACGCTTCTTAGAGGCATTAAAATACACAGAACCACTGACTTACAATAGTACACGATTAATTCATTCTGCAGCCCTGTTCTAAGTAGGAGTGACTCATATAAATAAGTAACTCTTTCAAGTAAGAGATCTGTACTGAGGAAACAAATGGTCAACTAGAAGTTGAGCACTTTGTCTGCAACTTTCATGTTTCCTTAATATCCTTTCAAAAGTTTTTTTCCTTAGACATACCCCTGTATGAATCAACTGGATCTTATCCCCCTTAACTTTGACAGCATGAAGTGCCTAAAAAGCAGCTGAACTGACAGTCTTGAGCTTCACAGCATGACAGAGGCCAGGGACACCAGCTAAAAGTGTTTATAAACCCAGTGCGGAAGGAAGATACGCTTGTTAGGGTGGGCTGTTCGACAGCAGCATCTGACATAACTCCATATGGAGTTTAAGATAAGAGTTTCCCTTCAGCTGCCATGAACTGGCTGGACAGTTACACTCAAAAAGTTGCAGTCAACAGCTCGATGTCCAAGTGGAGACCAGTGACAAGTAGTATTCCTCAGGGGTCGATCCTGGGACCAGCACTGTTTAACACCTTTGTCAGTGACATGGACAGTGGGATTGAGTGCATCCTCAGCACGTTTGCTGAGGACACCAAGCTGTGTAGAGAGGTCAACAGGCTGGAGGGAAAGGATGCCACCCAGAAGGACCTTGGCAGGCTGCAAAGGTGGGCCCACGCAAACTTCATGAAGTTCAACAAAGCCAAATGCAAGTTCCCCCACGTGGGTCAGGGCAATCCCAAGCACAAACACAGCCTGGGCAGAGAATGGATTGAGAGCAGTCCTGAGAAGGACCTGGGGATGTTGGTTGATGAGAAGCTCAACATGAGCCGGCAATGTGCACTGGCAGGCCAGAAAGCCAACCACATCCCTGGCTGCATCCCCAGCAGCGTGGCCAGCAGGGCGAGGGAGGGGATTCTGCCCCTCTGCTCCACCCTGGTGAGACCCCACCTGGAGTACTGCCTCTAGCTCTGGGGCCTCAGCACAGGAGACATGGACCTGTTGGAGCGGGTCCAGAGAAGGCCACAAAGATGATCCGAGGTCTGGAGCCCCTCTGCTACGAGGTCAGGCTGAGAGAGTTGAGGCTGTTCAGCCTGGAGAAGAGAAGGCTCCGGGCGACCTTATAGCCCCTTCCAGTACCTTTAGGTCTACCTTTAGGCCCCCCCCTTTAGGGGCTACAGGAAAGCTGGGGAGGGACTCTTGATCAGGGAGGGGAGCGATTTTAAACTGAATTGTTTTTAAGCTGAAAGAGGGCAGATTTAGATTAGATACCAGGAAGAAATTCTTTACTCTGAAGGTGGCGAGACACTTGCCCAGGCTGCCCTGAGAAGCTGTGGCTGCCCCACCCCTGGAGGTGTTCAAGGCCAGGCTGGACGGGGCTTGGAGCAACCTGGGCTGGGGGGAGGTGTCCCTGCCCAGGGCAGGGCGTGGAACAAGGTGATCTTCAAGGTCCCTTCCAACCTAAACCATTCTACGATTGATTCACTAAAGCTAATAGAAAGAGGTTGTATGACAAATCAATAGGAAGTCAGTAATTTTAGACAAAGGTGTAGGGGGAGAAACTCTTTATGCTGGATATTGCATACTGGTTCAGGCACCTAATCCTGCTCACCAAATAGCGACCCCAAATCACTTGGTGGCAGACTGAAGGCTGGCTGAGCTGATGGAATCTGTCACTTTTTCCTCTGAGACTTACTAAAGATAACCTCTATCCAAAAATTTGAGACTGCTGGTATTTGATGATAACCATAAAGAAAAAGGGCATCAATAAACAATATAAAACTTTTGAAAAAGTTTACCTGTGGTATTATTTTTAAATAAGCCTGATTTTCATAAAAATACAGGCAACATTCATGCTATTGTAATGCATCATGCGATACTTGCAGTGGAAAGCTGCACATGTCACATCCTCAGCTACAGCAAAGATGCTGAGTACAGTCCCCGTTGTGTTGATCCTTCCTTAAAGTAATAAGGATAAAGCAACAGCATGAGCTTCAGCTGGAACTTCCCTCAGGTTAATTGGCAACCGGTTTGCTCATGAGGAAGTGTAAACAGATGCTTTAAACACTAATGAGAAATGGATCCAATTCGCATCTTTTCACAGGCACAATACTTCAAAGAAAGGTTCTCAGGGACACAAGCTGCTCCAGGGGCGATGGCTACACAAAGCTTTAAAATATGCTACTAGAGTTCTAGGCCTGAATTATTCCCTATCCACTGCAAAAATGAGTAGCTAAAAACACTCTGCTTAATACTAAACATTGGTCTTCAGAAGCTTCTCTCCAAATGCTCCATACAATCAATGGGGAAAGCAATGTTAAAGTGATGCCCAGGCACACCAAGATTCCTCCAGAGAGCAATGCAGTATACCTCTTTACCCTTTAACAAGCCTACAGAGATTTGGCTCCTAAATTGGTCACCAAAATTGCATGTCTATGAACACTTCTCAATAAGCAGTCATCACAAGACTTTCAGTTTATGCTAGAAAAAAGTTTCACTTTTTCCCATATCACTGAACACTATTTATAACCATAAATTCAGCTATAGTCCAGTCGCAACAAGACAGATAATGGCTTCCTTCCCTTTGTTTCCCAATATGCAGTTGAAGATGACTGGCTTTCAGCAAATACACCAGTAAAAATTAAACTATACTGAAAATCAATTGTTTAAAGACATGCGATCCAATTAGCTCAGTAATATACCTAACTGAAAAAAATATTAAGATGACACTATATTTGGACTTGAATAATCCCACTGAGACATTAATCTACAAATACATTTAGAATCCAAGTTTCCACGCCACGATTATTAGGCAATTGCTCGATTTTACTACTTGGAAAAATTTTGTAATAACAGAGAAAGAAAAAAGTCCATAAAGAAAATGTGTGGGAGCATTTTAAAAGCCCTCCAGTCCTCACAGCAGTTCCCTATGCCCAGGCCCACCCAACCGACTTTGTATCCTCTTCCTTCCATTGTCCCACACACCACACCGTACCTCTCCCGAGCTTGAGAAGCCAAGACCAAAAGAATCCTTGGTGCATGCCATATTCATATTAGCAATTTATCAACTTCAATAAAAACTTCAAGCAAACAGCTAGAAATACAAGTTCTAAATAAGTATTCTGTGTCTTCTTCCAATACATAGTATTATAAAATGGCTGTAAACCACAAATCTACTCTTGCCTTTTTTTTTTTTTAAAGGGAAGTCTCTGTTTTTAGAACTGTAACATGATTGCAAAACCCTACTAAAATTCCAGACTGGAATATTAGCTAACATTTCAAAATTCAACAGAAACAGTTTTAACATGGAATCTTGTCTTAATTCCTGCAAGACTTTTATTGCTTACATTCTCAAAGAGCAGACAAAAAGTATCCAAAACCCATTCTTAAAGTGACTTTGCACTCAAGTTTTAGGAATTGCAACAGGCTTTCACGTTTATAGCCTCCTTTTGCGCACGCTGTATAGAAGTCCAATGTTCAGTCACTAGAGAGACTTACAGGAAAGACAGATCACAGTACTTGATACTGTACCATCAGGTATTTGTTGGTAAAGCTTCAGCAGTGCAGCTGTACTACTACAGTTCTGTTCGTATTTGTTCCCTTGTTCAGACACGAACCAGATGCAGAGAACGAAAGGCCGTCAGCTCACCCATTACAGGGGCACATACAAATTCACCGTCTGTCATTTATTACCTTTGGAACTGTTCACCCAATTTAATCATATGAAGGAACCTCTTATCACCATCAGGGCTAGTTTAACCCTACTACCGTCATGGGTAAGGCTCTGATAACCAGGACTTTTTGTGAAGTAAAACTATTAATCAGATATGATTAATATTCACGCAAGTAAGTGGAAAGTGTTAGGACTGGCAAATTTTTATTAATCTCTGTGTTTTAGGGAACACTGACACTTTAAAGAATCACACTGCATTCCCAAAGCACGCAGATTAATGGGGTAAGTGAACTAAACGAACAACAAAAAGTATTTGCTCCTAGGCTAACAGGTACTTCACATTCGACCCGTAGCCTGAGTGTGTTAATGAGCACGCTACAGCAAGCCCCAGAAAGCCAGACTCAGAGGAGCAGTGGTTGTAGCACCTGCTCCTAGCTAGCTGCCGGAGAGATCGAAAACCGCCGATTACTTTTTTCCTCCCGAGCTGAGGGAGGAGGGGGCTCCCCCCCAGTGTCACACTCCGCCCCCCACCTGCTCCTGCCGCCTCGGGCCCTCTGCACCCGCCCCA